>JAKMWV010000479.1:0-38930 GCA_025330015.1 Colletotrichum sp. SAR 10_77 | reverse complement strand
CCTACTGGGTTCAAATTTTCCCCCGGGGCCCCCCCAACCGTTTTTCGCCTCCCCCCCCCCCCCCCCATAAAACCCCACCCCGGTTTCCACAAAAAAAAAAAAAAAAAAAAAAAAAAAAAAAAAAAGAGCCGCGGGGTGATGCCGAAATTTGGTATCGAGTTTGGCCTGGCCTAGTCAGTCCAGCAGTGAGTGAGCACCCTCCCTACCTGCGCTGAATTATAGTAACATTGGGATCCAACCGCTCCTCAACCTGGAGACGGAACAAAAACGCAGAGCCCTTGGTCTGTGTGCAACTGTGCCCAGAGCAGAGCGCGTGCTCCATCCGTACCTAGGTATATTATCTTATTTTCTGTGTGCTCTGGAACTTGGCACTGCGGAGTACTCGAAAAGACCTCACCTCTCACCTCAAGCGATCCGTCGCGGCACGTCAACACCGTGACTCGTCCAGCTCGCAGAAGGCCAACCCCAGCCTCGGAGAGACGACCGGGGTCTGTTTCTTGGCTTTTTTGGTGCTGTCCAATCAAACGACGATAGACAGGCTCCCCCTAGGATGATCCGCCTAATGGATTGAGGCTTAGAGGCTTAGCGGCTCGAGTGCATGGGCTCATCGCGGGCACCGGCGGGCCTGCGGTGGATCTTCCGGGCTGTCAGCATCGCAATTGGACGGACGCGGCAAAAGCGGCCAATCACAGAACAAAAGAAATCTTCTGCTCCTACCCTGCATTGGCCCTTGGACCTTGGCCCTTCACTGTTGGAGAGAGGGACGGGTGGGGAAATGGGGGAGGGAAGGAGGGGGAGAAAGAGAGACAGGAAAAGAGATGGAGAGGGCGGTGGTGATGGCTCCCACGGATACTATCCTTGTGGTGCATGTAAGGTAGATCAGGTATATTTTCGTGCTGTGCCGAAGCTACTTGACTTTAGGGCACTTCACAACTTTCATGGTGCCCGTCAGCCAGTCGAGGGACTGTGGTAAGTAACTATCGCCAATCTGGGCAGCCAGGGAACGGTGCACATATAAGGTAGCTACAGTATCGGCACCTACACTGCAGCTTGGCAGACAAGGCATCAAACAGAGTTTGCGCCAATGGCCTACTATGCAGTAAATGTCAGGTTATGATTATGGGCAAGTCCGTCGTGATTGGCACTCACCTACCTTACCTTAGGTATGTCAACGCCAGGCTTGGCCTAGAGGCAGTACCTACGAGTACCTCGGCAAATCCCTGTCTTCAGCCTCCACTTCCATCCCGTTTTCCATCCAGTGCTTTGGGTGCGGCTATTTGACACCGACGCCAGCTCCAGCTCCAGCTCCAGCTCTAGCAGCACCACCGTTAATTACTTCTTCACTTCAGGTACGAAGTATCCCATATTCCGCGCAGGCGACTTCCCCTCACTGCGCCCTCGCTCCCAATTCTCGTTCTATTGTATTCCATTCCACATGGCAGGATGCCGCGCACTGCGACAGCATGGCAGCTACTTACCAAGTAACCAAGCCCCACGGTTCCATCCCATCTTGCCTTCCCCGCTCCAAGACGAGCATGAATATGGGCATGAGCATATTTCAATCAGGGACCCAAGGATCCAGCCAATTGCGCAGGCGTAGGGGTGTGCGACGCTTGCTCCTTCTTGGGCCCCCTACCATTGCGCCAGCCACCTATCTAGCACCCTCTCAAGGTAGTGCCGCTTGCTCCTGGCTGAAAGTTGTGATTGGTACCATTGCACAAGGAGCCAGATGACGGACAGAACGACCTGCCATGTATCCGTTCAATAAGCCGGGCTTTCCTTTTCCACTGGATTTAGAGGGGTGGAGGACAAAAGCAGCGAGGCAGGGCGGGCGGCTGGTGAGGCAAGGCAAGGTACCTTAACGTAAGGCAGAGGAAGGATTGCGAGGCATGGAAGGTCCACGGGTATCTGCAGGTAGCTTTGCCCCCAATGCCTGCTGCGACTCTCTTCACCGATACATTGCGGCACATGGCTTTAGCCTCATCTGACAGCGCAGCTTCGCAAGGCACCTTCTGCTTCGTGCGGCCCCAGTTTCTTAGCAGCAGACCCTTCCTTTCCCCATCTCATGTTTGTATCCGTACCTCCCAACTCCACACGTCGTCCATGTCCCTTCTACGCATAGGTACTCCCACTCTCGCTCCCACGTCCACGCCGCCTGGTTTCCCCCAATCCCCATGTCTGATTTTCCCGCACCCCTGCTCACTTGAGAACACGGCATCTCGTGTGTCTTCGTCTGGTGGACTCCACGTTCCCTTCTTCCCCATCACTGGGGTCACGCGGTCCCTCGAATCTATCTGTGGCACTGGGCGTATCTCCCATACACTCCCAAGAGATTATGCGCTAAAGCAAACCAGTGCTGCCTCTCAAAGACACACCCATCGGACCATCGTCAGACAAAACAAGAAAAGACACACACACACCTGCGAATAATCGACCCGGCTCTACGCTTCCTCCTTTTTAACACTCGTCTGGCTGGTCTGCCGTAGCGCTGCCCCGAAACTCGCGCCCAGAGAACGACAGACAACCACCGCAGTTACACCTCGGACCGCGACTTCGACATTGACATCGACCTCGAGATCCGGCGATTCGACTCACCCACCTGGCCTGACCAGCCTGACCTGAGGTCCTAAGGTCAAAGGCCAAAGGCGCCTACCTACCTACCTGACTGGGCTGCCCACCTGCCAACCTTCTCGCACCATCGTTCTAAGGACCGGCCTTGTCTACTTGCGGAAGCATCGCCGTCCTTTTTCGCTGTTCTACCGTCAACGCTTCTCACTAAACAATACTGCTATCTACCGGGCCTTACAGACGTCTTCTCAATTTGACCACCACGCTGCCCGCTTTCTTCCACCTCACTTTCGTCACCTCCGACCACCCTCGTCCGCCACACTCCATCTGCATGGTTACCGTCCACACATTCCTGGGCGCCCTCTTTTATCCGCCAAAAAAACGACGCTCTTGCCCATCTACCCCGACTGAACCCCGGCGCGCTCACTCCTGATCACTATCTCCCCCACACCCCCTGCTACCAGGCCACACCGACCTCCGTTTTTGACATCCAACCGCTGCCGCATCCTCTAACTCCCGGCACACCTCCATACTCACTCACCTTCCCTCATACACTGCTTTTCTAGCCCACAAGAAGAAGCTGGACGGCATCTACGGCTGCAAACTTCCCGTAGCCTACGACGGCGGCGACAGCTGTCTTCGTGGCCGAATCCGCGACGCATACCCATACGACTTCAAGCCCCCAACGACGGTCAGGCCAGCATCGTCATTCGCAGCCTCGATAACAGCGTCCTTCGTTGCTCCCTTCGAATTCCAGCAACCGCCGCCTTGGAAACAGATCAACTAGACCAACCTGTCAACGAGAACGACGACGACGACGACGACGGCAACAAGGCGTTAAGCCTTGTGTGCAAAATCTCTTCCATCGGCGCAACAGACCGTGCGTATTTGGCTTCATCATTGTCGCTCCCACTGGTGCTGCGCTGCTACTTCTGCGCTGCCGCCGCCGCTCGCATTCGACCCGTTTCTCCCTCATGGCGGCTTAACACCGTCTGCGCCGCGAGCCACATCCCTTTTCAGTCGCGACAACTATGACTGCGTCGGCTACTCAAAATTCCTTCCGCCAACCATCTGCGACCGATTGTTACGACCCCGATGACGTTCTCCCCCGCGATAGTCCCCAGATGCAGCCTCATCGTCCCAAACTGTTGCCCTCTCCCAGCCCTCCGCCCACTTTCAGCTCCGATCGAAAACCACCTCACGGTCGCCGCAAGGTCGAACCCATTCAGGGCGATGCCGTGCTAGTTGCTCATCTTGGAAACGGCAGACAGCCAGAAATAGCTCACGCTGCTGCCCTGGAGCCACTGGCATCTGATAACGGCTCCGAAGACGATTCGTCTTCACCTGAGTCCCCTGGACGCGACATGAACCGCCCACCACCCCCTGATTCTTTTGATCTGAAATCCCTGGCTGCCGGTGCTCTAGCGGCCTTTACGACGCCGACTCCCGCGACTGCTGCTGTCGCTGCTGCTGTGACAGCGAAGCACGAGCCTTTGCATTCGACAGATGGGACTGGAGGTCAACATGAGACGACGCTCGTGGGGATAAGCAGCCGAGAACTGCCCATTCGTGACGAGCGCCCGGGTCTCGCTGCTCCCGCAATTGTGTACTCAATTGGGGACAAACTTCCCTCTCAACACGCGGGGCCTTCACTGCACAAGCCCGACATCACGTCGCCGGTTAGCCCCTCTCAGTCTGCCCCTGGAGGGTTACCTCCTCTATTGGACTCGCCCAAGTCGGATGGCGGTGGCCATGGCCCACTGCCATCCATACGAGCACAACTCGGTGACTTCAAACGTTTAACAGAATCAGCCATGAGTCCAGACAAAGACATCGGCCCGGCTCGCCATGCACCCTCCTTTCCACGATCGCCTCCTGCAAGTCTCCCCCGGCTGCCGTCCTTAGCCGGTCTGCCAGGTGGACATGCCTCTCCCCCGATTTCACCAAATGAAGGTTTCCGAAGGGAACTTCCATCACCTGCACATTCGATTCCTGTTGTAAGCCCGTACTACTATTCCTCGTCAAGTGGTGGTGGGCCGCATAGGCCAAGCGCCGATTACAGTAGCGGCACAGCCGAAACCCCTAGTACCGACCAAACCGCATCAACACCAGCCAATTCAGTAGCAGATCGTATGAGCATCGACGGTCTCACGAATCCTCCGGCGGGATACGTATGTACGTTCACTGGATGTAACGCTGCGCCGTTCCAGACTCAGTACCTTCTGAACTCACATGCCAACGTCCACTCCTCCGCCCGACCGCACTACTGTTCCGTCAAGGGTTGTCCTCGCAGTGAGGGCGGGAAAGGCTTCAAGCGAAAGAATGAGATGATTCGACATGGGCTTGTACACGACTCTCCAGGATATGTATGTCCATTCTGTCCGGATCGAGAGCATAAATACCCGAGACCAGACAATTTGCAAAGGTATGATAACCCTGTAACGCAGCGCTTCGGTCTTCTCCCTTCGTCTTACAGGTTCATTTGTCTAACCATGTTCTAAAGACATGTCAGAGTCCATCACGTGGACAAAGACAAGGATGACCCACTGTTACGGGAGGTCCTTTCCCAGCGGCCAGATGGGCCCAACCGCGGCAGACGGCGCAGAGGAGGGCCTGCTTAACATACTAGGACAGAGCCTGATTCATACTTCACGTAAATACTTTTTCTTTCCTTCCTCCCACTAGGTTTCTGATGCTCCAATTTCGACATATCGAGCCAGACGAGATCAGGCTTTGGGCCCATGACCGGGTTGATTGTAAATAGGGGCTTTCGTTGTAGCCCACGGAGCTGCGGGCTACGATGCAGAATTTGCGATTGGGGTTTTTTGTTTTTGGCCAGGTTTATCGCGTTTCGTTGTTCATTTGCGAAGAGGGAGGCATTCTTGGTTCGGATCATGAGGCCCATTAAGTTGGCACGGCACGAGTTCACGACGGGAATTGTTCTGTCTTGATCCAAAGGGTTTCTGGCGTTGCGGTGGACTATATACCACATTGACGAGTCGTTCGCGTCGCGTCACGTTCTGCCTTGTTTCTTGGTTTTAGTTTTGTCATTCTAGTTTTCTACCTCACGCCGGGCCCCAGACTCTCTTGCGAAAGCATCCTTGGGGATCGTCACAAAAGTAACCATTACAAGCACCATGACATCCTCCAAGTTCCGATTTCAGACTACCACATATTGTAGCATCCATCTCTCTTCTTCCCTCCGGGATGGGCGCATGTCGGAACGTGGCCGAACACACACACACAACACACATGGCATCATGTACAAGGTTCATGGCTAGTACATATAGCTCTCTCACAAACCGTGATGCTTGTTTCTCCTGGTGGATAGAAGAAATTCTCAATTTAGGCCGTCCACGACTTGCCAGTCACCGACTTGGACTACATTCTCACTAAGGAACTCAACCTCAATGTTGTGGAAACCCTGGCGACTCCCAAGCTGTTCGATCACAATCCACAGTTGATCATGCAGGAGCCGGTCTGGCTCAATGTCAAACTCGGGTGTCCGTACCGCCATGGTGAGCTCCCGAAACTCGCCGCCTCCGGACACCGTGAGGACCGATTCTTGAGGACCACGCCCGTATACGAGAGATACGCGAACAGCAGTCGTTGGTATGTGCTGACTGTGGCGTCCCGTCAATATAGGACAGCGTACGACAACCTGCGCTCTGGTAAGTCTTGATACTGTCACCAGCGCTCTCCTTTGCTCCTCCCCTTCACCGAAGACGAAGGTCGGCGTTCGAATGCGCAGTAGGCCCGCTCCATCATTCAGGATGGGTTGAACCTGACATTCAGCGTGTGATCCCACACGCATCCCAAAGTCAGCGAGCTGGCCTGGTTCCCAGGTCGAGCAGACGATTGTATAGGTGCCCGGGTCTACTATTGGGACCTGTACGAGGGCGTTCCCTCTTCGGTAGTCACCCGAGCTAGCAACGACGTCCTTGACGCCGATGGAAGTGACCCTCTTCCCGTGTGCCCAGACTAGGTCGACATGGATAGCCACCTCCCGATCTGCCGAGGAGAGGAGAATTGACAGTGGCGTTGCTCGAGGAATGAATATGCTGAACTGGGGATTTTGCGAGTACGTTATTGAAGACGCATTGCCCCCCGCAGTCCTCCTAGTCCATGCGCTCGACAGTTCCCTGTAGTAGCTCATTTCCTCTTCGGCAGGCTTCACCTCCAACGAGGCTCTGGAGAATAATGTAAAAGTGCAGGTGTAATTTTCCAGTGGCAGGTCTTGGTGGGCCATGACAATGGTGTACGGCTTACCAGCGCGGAGCTGGAATTTGGCCAGCGTCTGCGGCGAGTCAACGTAAGGCCCCTGATACGCATAGCCCTCTCTGACTTGGACCTTATTGCCCTGATTCTCGAATATGAAGATGCTGGTGAAACCCAACTGCCTAGATACGGCAGCTAGTGAAGCAGATCGCTTTCGGGCAATTTCCAGCTCCTCATCTGCGAAGTGTCTACTCAGTAGAATCCACACTGTCTCATTAGTTCGAGATCTCACAGAGTACTGCGGATTGTAGGCTAATGAGGATGTCATGTTCTGTGACGGAACGCGCCATGTGAAATGATGGTCCTGTCGATGCGTGAACATGTCCGGATTCCAGTTCAGGTACATGGACTCGAAGTTCTGGGCGACGTCGTCGACGGATATCCAAAAAGAGCCCACAGGGCGGGAGTGTTCCGGCGATTGAGTTTCAACGGATATATGTGCCTTGGACAATGACAGGCTCGCCGTTGCCTCAGCCAGCCCAGAAGAACCCACTCCTTTCCATACGAGCCCGTCACACCAAGGGTTCTTGACCAGAAGACGACGGGCTGATGGTGAATTGTCAATGTCGAGCACGGCGTAATCATGCTCGCCTACGAGACCGAGAGCATCCTCCTCAGAAGGAGTCAAGCGGCCGGTACCAAGCGTGATAATAAGGTTGCTGGCATGGTACTCTTCCTTGATTTCTTCCCACTTGCCTTCGAGGTCAACGTCCTCACTAGGTCGCCTCGTCAGCTATCCTCACCAGCTGCAACTGACCGTACCACGGTCTTGATAGAGTTCTTACGCACCTCTGCAGAAAAAGCTGCTCAGGGATCCAACCTGTGAGAACCCACAAGTCCGTGCCAGAGTTACTACCGGGAAAGTCATAACCTCCGCGTACTTTGAGGTAGGCCTTTTCCATCAGAGCTGGCCATAAAAGATTCGGGTTCAGACGGTCCACGACGAATAGGGTACGATTATTCCGCGAGACCGGAAGCCGGTCGTCAACCACGACTTGGCGGAAACAGCCGTTGAAGTGCATCCGAAAAATGTACTTTCCGTTGCTCGAGATTCTCGGTCTACCCATGTCATGATCGAATGGAAACATGATGGAACCGAGTATCTATATGGCCAGTCACGATTAGCAAGTTAATTTGCGCTGATATGAGATGGTACCCACAGAGTGTTTCTTGCCGAGGAGAATTCGCATGGCAGCACACAAGCTAGCTACCACAGAGCAATCGGTCGTAATATCCTGCACTAGGTCGCATTCACCTTTGGTGCCCATGAAATTATCATCTACGGAGCCTGACATTGCTTTTTCGACCGGTCGTTTCCAACCATCAAGAATAGCCTCTTGACGTGCTGACATGGTAAAGTCGGCAGGGTCTCTGGGTTCTGGGTGTGAGTGACGCAGCCGGCTATCAAACGACGCAAGTCGGTCATGGACGTGACTAGACTGGCTTCAAGGTCTATGGCACTCACGTGAAGATTTGAATACCCTGAGATGGGCTGAACACATCGTCGGCAGGGTCGGTCTGCCACGGAGGGAAAATGTTGCCATGCAGACGAGATGATCGAAGGAGGATTGTACGCTCCCCAGTGGGAATCTGACGCACCTGGCAGCGAGAACTACCAGCCAAGGAAGAGCCGGTCCCGCTCAGGCTGTCAGAAGCTGTAGCGACCGGGCTGTATTTTAGTTTCTCAGCATGGGCGATGAGCCTCTCACAGCTTTTCCTGAAGCGGCCGCGGTCAGCCTGCGAAGTTGTCTCCTTTGCAGCCTTCATGTACAAATCGGCAGCAGCAATAGCGTGGTTCAGCGCTTCGCGGCCTGTCGACCTGGCCATAAGGGCCTCTTCTCTCTAAACCGCGGGCCGTATTTGGTCAGCAGATCGTGTTTTCGAGACAACGATGTCGGTGTGGGACAACTTCAATATGTTTCACTCACAAGAGCTCTTGCTTCCATAGTCCCAACTGAGCAGGCAGCATGGCCAAGCTCGCCGATGTGCGGGAGGAAGCAGGTTCAATGAGGCAGGTCGTAAGGCTTGCAAGATCCTGGAGCGAAGAGGCAAGCAATTAAGCATCAAACAGCCAGCAGCGAGGTTATTGCAGACACATGACATGAGACTGTGGTTCCAGCTCGAACATAAGGTTAAGCTGCTCTTGCTCTGCGCTTAGCTGTCGATCTGATCCTGATTCGAGGGGAGAGAGATCAGGGCACGACCGACACCTTACGGATGGCAAGGACCTGCGCGGGGGAGGGGTTTCCTGAGGACGTAGGCGCGTGGTTGGTAACAGGAATCTACGTATGTGAGGGAAGGCCCCGTTATTGGGTTGGTGGGATGAGACGGACTTAGCGGAACGGGCGCCGGATGGAGGCTGTGCAAAGCAAAACCAACAGCCCGACCCGACACAGGGCAGCAGCAAGTACAGCAGTGATGATGAAGGCCGTAGTGGGTTGAGCAGAGTGATTCAATCATGTTACCTTGGCTGCTAATTTCGAAGCATGCATAGATGAGTGAGAGAATTGAAATAATTCGACGCGGCGCACCGCCTGCCCGGAATCGCTTGCTGGCTGGTCACTGTGCACATCTTTTTTTTTTCCGACAGACACCTTTGCGTAAGGCGTATCTCTGCCGTGCGTGCGTAGCTCTACTGCAGCCACTGACTTACTTACCTTGTCTTAGGTAGAAAGAAGTCAGACTCGTCGAGACAGACCTCTAAGTGCTGAACGAGTGGGATTTACCGGCGACTGGGGCTGCATCTCATTCATCTGTGGTCTCGTCCCATGAGCCAGCCGTCTCTCTTGTCTGTCTCACCGACGGTCCATGTCCTCCATGCCACGAGGCTCCTTAAGGTACATAACCTAGGAACCTAGGTAGGCGTAGATTCCGAATCAGTCCACATTGCATCCATGCTTAAGTAATTTACCGAAGCCTTCCCCCCCAAGTGACCTCACCGATTAGCCGAACACAGCTTGGCTGGTCCGCCGGCTCCAGTCTCAAAGGGCCGAGGTCGTCGGCGCAAGTCGACACACCTCCCCGGCCCAGCAGCTCGTCATAGCCACCCATGTATCTCTATCTACCTACTCCCGTGGTCATGGGGAGCCGTTGCGCACGCTTGTCGCCCTTAAAGTTTGGCCTGGACCCTTCGTCTCGACCAGCGGCCCTCAGCTTGACCGTAGGCCCTCAGTGAGCTTTAGTTGCGATTTGTCGTCGTCGTCGTCGTCGTCGTTGTCAATTCACCCTTTACTAACTTCGCGGGAAATATCTGTATTTCTTCATCGCCCGCTGTTCTAGCCTCGTCCGCCTGCTCTGCCTCGGATCCCGACCGGGGCGAATCGCCGACGCCGACGCCGACGACCTCAGGCCCTTGCCGCAGCCCTACTGTTCGTCCCCCTGAGGTGCCTGTCGCGACAAACTCGGCCGCCTGCCTGCCAGCGTACCGTCCTTCCGCTTTTGGAGGTAAAAGACAGTCATGAGTGCTCAATCCAAGCCGGCGAATCTATCACCATGGGGCAAAGCTGTCGCTGGCGCCACCGGTGCCGTATTAGCCAATACGTTGGTGTATCCTCTTGACATGTGAGCAAGCCTCCTCTCCCACCTTGTTGCATCTCTTTTCACGATACCTTCGTGCAATCCAACACAGCCGTCGCCATGCCTGACCCAAATTGCTTTCGGTTCGATCGTTCAATTGCCTGTCATGTCCTATCCTAGCTGACCGTGTTTTCCCCAATCAGCGTCAAGACGCGCCTGCAGGTTCAAGTCAAGTCGCAATCAACCACAACTAAGTCCGAGTCGAACGAGCCCACTGAGCCGCATTACTCTTCTACTTGGGACGCTCTCAGCAAGATCGTTACGGATGACGGTGTTAAGGGCCTTTACTCGGGCATGGCTGGCTCCCTTCTCGGTGTCGCTTCGACAAACTTTGCCTACTTTTACTGGTATTCTGTTGTCCGCACACTCTACCTGCGCTCTGCCAAGACATCTGCACCACCTTCAACATTGGTTGAGCTGAGTCTCGGCGCCGTTGCTGGCGCCGTCGCCCAGCTTTGCACAATACCTGTTGCTGTTATTACCACTCGCCAGCAGACCCAGCGCAAGACCGAACGCAAGGGCTTTGTCGATACGGCTCGGGAAGTCGTAGAGGGAGAAGATGGCGTATTTGGACTGTGGAGGGGGTTGAAGGCGAGTTTGGTACTGGTCGTCAACCCTGCTATTACGTACGGTGCCTACGAGAGACTCAAGGAATCCTTCTTCCCGGGCAAAACCAACTTGAAACCATGGGAAGCCTTCCGTATGTTGCCCATTCAATTGACTACAGCTGCACCTCGTGTGCATCTCCCCTGCCAGACCCAAGCTGACTCGGTATCTTTAGTTTTGGGAGCCGCGTCGAAAGCGCTGGCCACCATCACCACGCAACCTTTGATTGTTGCCAAAGTTGGTCTGCAGTCAAGGCCCCCTCCCGAGAGAAACGGCAAGCCTTTCGGTAGTTTTGTGGAGGTGATGAAATTCATTGTCGAGCGCGAAGGTGTCCTGGGTCTTTTCAAGGGCATTGGCCCTCAAATCCTCAAGGGCTTCCTCGTGCAAGGCATCCTCATGATGACCAAGGAGCGGTATGTAAGCATCCAATACAGCCTAGACCAAGCTAATATAAGACAGCATGGAACTTTTATTTGTTCTTTTCTTCCGTTATCTCAAGAACCTGCGAGCCAAGCAGCTGCAGAAGATTGCGCAGACTGCTGCAGCGGCTGGTAATGTTTCATCGATAAAGCCACTCATTGCAAAGTGAGGCATGGTCAGTATCATTAGACAGGCGGCAGAAGCGGCCGCTGAAGATATAGATGCTTTGTACCGCTGAGCTTGTAGAACTGGAGGTGGATGAGCAGCACTTGGCATTGTCTAGAGGCAACAACAACACAAGAGTGGCAGTTCTGATTTCATACAGTGCAATTGGGAGTTTTCTTTTATCTTTGCGTTGTGGTTGTCCTTTTTTTTTATTTATTCTGTTCTGTGGTTGTTTCTGGCTGTCGCCGGTGCAAGTGGTGGCGTATTAGGAGGACTTGCACATGCCAAAACGATAGACTTACAATTGTGCAACTTGCCTCTCTCTGGTTAAATTCATAACGACGTGTCGCAAGTGCTCGGCGGTGGGACACGGTAGGTCCATGCTCAGGCTGTGAGGTAACTGCCTACCTTAGGTAAGGTACCTAGGTATGTATGTATCGATGCCCCACTTGCGGGTACGTACTGCCACAAAATTAGGGCTGCTGTTTTTGCCCACAATCCCAAAGGCACCTTTTCCGGCTACCCAAACTTCCACGGACGACACTCCAGATCTCTCCATCACGTCAGGGGCACCGTACGACCGCAGCAATGGCCAGTAAGTAGTGACCCTATTGTTCTTGCACCAATTGCCCAACCAACAGTTTTGCTAATGTTTTGATCGCAGAGTCCAAGAACTCCTCGCAGCACAACCAGTCGCGCAAGGCGCACCGCAACGGGTATGATTGAACCTCTGCACCCGACGCAGTCAGGAGAACATTCTGGATATTAACGAGTTATTCTCTGCCTTTAGCATCAAGAAGCCCAAGACCTCGAGATACCCGTCGCTGAAGGGCACCGATCCCAAGTTCCGCCGCAACCATCGTCATGCTCTGCACGGCACCATGAAGGCCCTGGTACGCCTCCCCTTTACGATTCGACCCATCTCGTAATCGTGAAAGCAAGTACTAACGTCTTCGACAGAAGGAGCTTAAGGAGGGCAAGCGCGAGACGGCATAAACGGGTAGCGCTGGGTTCATGGGTATTGGTCTCTTCTACAGCATGGCTACGATGCAACGGGGCATAGGGAATTAAATGGAACTGGCGAAAATTCAAGCCAGCAAATGAATCAATCAACCACGATCCAACCTCGACCTTTGAACCTTTTACCTGTGCATCTTTTCTGTCCAGTATTTTACCAAGTGGTTCAAGAGAGTCGGCGCGAATATCCAGCTCAACTGTGCTTCGGACGGGAACCCCGCGCTCCCCATACTGCTGGTTGACTAACTCTACTCGAGAAAATACACATCGGACGTGGGCGAGTGAAGGACAGGCTACGCTGTCGTGAAGTTGCGAGATCCTACGACGTGCCTACTACCCACGCTTCTTGCATTTGTAGATTACACGGAATTCGAATCGGATATTAGTCAACTTGGCTCGCAGCATATACACAATTCGCACGATGTAAAAACCAAATGCACACGACGGCAAAACTGAGTGTAAGGGGCAGAATTTCTGGTGGTTAAGGATCCGTTGGCGTTGCGGAACAATGACCTCTTCAAGAGAATGAAGATTCTGCCCTTTTCTGAGTGCTCTCGATGGTGCCCCCGTCACCGATGCCATTCTTTTGGGCTAGTCCGATGGCTGATTCCTCCACTTGGTTCAGCGGCCGAATCCGAGTTCGCACCCCGAATCACGAAAGAGAAGGATTCGGGAACCACAAAAGAGAAGCCTCGTCTCCAGTCTCCCTCCCTAACCCACCCAAGTACTGGAAACTGCAACTCAGAAACAACAAAGGCACGCTGTTTGCTTCTATCGTGCGTCACTAGTAGGTCGCTATAAAGTCCAGGTAATGTGAAACGAACCAGTCAGGCACTACAATTACGGGATGTTCGCCCTGTCAGTCAGTCGGCAACTTGACCTGGAACGAGAAAGGCCTTTCACGGAGAGTTGCCTATCTGGTCCGTATTTGTACTGCATACAGTAGACGACAGGGAATAGAGAACAAAAAGAGATACGTGGGTGGTGCTTTGCGGCGGACTTCCCGATGTTGAGGCATCATGACTAAGCAGAAGCCACGCCACGTTGCTGAACGGACCCCAGGCACATGAGTACGTCTCCTCAAACCCAAAGAAAGCAATTCACCCTTTTTTCCTTCCTCAACCCCTTCAATCGGGTAATACCTTCAGACGACGCCAGCCTTGAATATCGTATTACCTGCCTGGAAGCAGCACCTCTTGAATAATATCGCTCGCTCGCTAGAGCATTGATTTTCTGACCATCTTGCCCGCTCCTCTCCCCCACTTCACTATCATTCACACCCTCACATCTCTAAGAGAGCGAGTCGCCATTGTACCATTGTACAGCGCTGCCGCTGTCCTCGTCCGGACTCGCTGTCGACAGAACAAAGCACGCGCGACGCCGCTTGCCTTTCCTTCCCGCCGTATTTGGCACGACTCAAAACAGCACTACTCCAGCATCCCGCCATTTCGCCCACCAGGCAACCCTCAGGAAATCACTATCCTGGGCTCTCTCAACCAAAGCCCTCCTTTGCCGACAAGACATGTGTTAAGCAGGTTCCTCATTCAATCCCGACTCCTTTGAGGTCAGGCAGGTTTCTGCAGGAGCTTTGGGTACCAAATACGTACCATACGATTTTCTCTTTTTCCTCCCGCACCCTCGGAATTTTGCCAAACGGGAACAAAAGAACAGGCCGCTTGGCTCCCCTGAACTTCAATTGAACGACTCTCGGAAGATTTGTCGGCCTGCTTAGCTGCCCAATTCGCTTGTTCGGGTTTTGCACCTCGCAAGCCGATCTCCTAGTTTTCCTCTGGAGTGGCACCAACGGCATTCGTTCACTGGAATTGAGTTGATTGGATCTTGGGACCATTCGAAATCTCGAAACAGCGCTGGTCCCTCCTTTCCCGGGCCGACCCCCCTTCCATCGCTAGACAAAGACACGACACCCTTCACCGTAGCCACCGGCATCGTTTCATCTGCCACCTGCCAACTTTTCCGCCGTCATTTGACATCAACCTCTTCGCCGCCACTGCGCGACTTCACCCTCCCCTATTTTCCGCAGTCTGTCGACCATGCTCAACATGTCTGGCAGTCATAATGCGGGAAACCGCAACAGTACTCCCGAGGCAAACACGACGTCTTCTCTTCGACCCCCTTCGTCGAGGGCTGTCCCTGCCAATAGCCACTTGAGGGCTTCGGCAGACATGGCTGCCCTTCAAAACTCGTCACCCTCGAGTCGCATTCGACCATCCTCCGACTTCTATGGCCAGTCTCAGCAGGGCCAGGGCCACGGCAACCACGAAACAGACCCCCAGGATAAAATTGCGCAGCAATGGATAGCCGACATCGACCAGTATGAAACTACATTGGAGGAAATGGCGGCGGCAACACTTGACCAGGATTTCAAGGACGAGTTGAGTGCTATTGAGCAGTGGTTCAGGGTTCTGAGCGAAGCCGAGCGCACCGCTGCTCTCTATGCTCTTCTGCAACAGACTACTCAGGTACAGATTCGGTTCTTCATCCAGGTCCTCCAACAGATGGGTAAGAACCATCCAATGTCCGGTGTCTTATCTCCTGCCAACTTCGATAAAGGCAAGTTTTTCTACCCAAACTCCCTTCATTCGTTATCGGCAGCCTGTTGACTTTCCGCCGCCAAAGATCCCATGACCAACCGCCTTAGCGATGCCATGAATAAGTTGAACGTCGACTCTGCTAGGAACTCCATGGTCCGTCCCTCAAGCACTGCTACTGGCAAACGCCAATCGGGTCTCGACCCCTCAACCATCAATGCCATGTTCCCCGATGCTGCCGCAGCCATCGCAACTGAAAAGGCAAAGTTCACACAGCAGACTGGCGCACCTCCCTCGTCAAACCGCAACAGCGCAGTTGCAGCCCCAACCATCTCTGCTCCAGGCGACGGTCTCGACTCGAACGGACAGAGCCAAGGCTCTCCATGGACTGGGACTGATCAAGCTGCACAGGGAGCCAAGCCATCTGGCGGTCAACCCCCGATGGGTCAATTTCAAGCGCCACCTTCAAGCGGCTTACGTTCCCCTCGCCCGCAGATCTCAGGCAACCAGAACATCCAGAATACCACTTTGACTACCAGTGACAAGCCGGCGGATCTTCCCCTCTTGTCCCCTTACAATCCCAGTGGCGGAAACTGGGCGTCGATGGTCAACACCCCCCTTGTCGCCAACTTCAGTGCCCAGCAAAGTGGCACTCAGGCAGATATGGTTGCGAATGCAACCGCCATGAAGCTCGCGGCCCTTTCGACGGTCAACAATCGCTTCGCTTTGGACGACGTACGCAAATACAGACGTGCTCGCTCGAACGATGCCCCTGGCGGCGCCCCTCAAGGAATGCCCCCGAACGCACAAGGTGTCAATGTTCCGGGTGCCAACGTCGTCATGATCAATGAGCATGGTCAAGTGCTTACCCGCGAGCAGATGCTAGCCCTGCAGGCACAGAACATTGGTTTTGGTCAGCATCGGTCTCGCCCTAGTTCTCCCGGCATCGCGATGCAGCCAGGCTTTGGTGGGCCAATGGCGTTCGCCTCTCCTCAGAATAACGGTTTCCTCAGCGCCTACGATGGATCCTCGCCCCTTCTCAATAATGGCATTCCTCAGGTGAACGTGGGGCAGCTGGGTGTTGGAGGTCACGAGGGATATCTGTCTGACCACTCCGATATGGTGCGCGGTCGATCTCCTAGAGGACGACGCGGCAGTTCGAAGCCTCCTGAAGATCCCACAGACCCTACTCTTCTGCAAGACATTCCTAGCTGGCTCCGAAGTCTTCGTCTGCATAAATACACCGAAAACCTCAAGGACATGAAGTGGCACGAGCTGATCGAGCTGGACGACAAGGCTTTGGAGGACCGTGGTGTCAATGCTCTTGGAGCTAGAAGGAAGATGCTCAAGGTGTTCGAGCAGGTGAAGGGTGAGTATTGGATAAATTGATACCCACGATTTCAAAACTGACGTTGCAAATAGACGCCAAGGCAGACGGCAAGCTTGGTTAACAAGTCAGGTTTTGATCATGATCGGTACACACGAATGCCCGTTTCCGGGGATTGAGAATGCACAAGGACTCAGGATTGTTGTTGGTTATAAACAACAACAGCAAACAACGGGGCCGGCAGCACCAGTCTGTGCCTTAGCTGAGTCTCTGCCTTAGCTGGGACAGTGGGAAGGAGAGGTGAAGGCGGTTTGGAAGGTTTGGTTTAGCACCCATTGCGATTCTGTACGTATATATACACAAGATAGCACACCAGTCTTGGCGGTACGCGGAGAGACGCTCTAGGTTAAGGTCCTGTCAGCGCCACTGCCAACTACTGGCGATTGCTTTTAATCTCGGGTGTGATCCGATGCGTGGACAAGTGAAAAATACCAAACGACGGTACAGATGATCGTTGCACAGATGTTTGTGACAAGAGCTTCCTAAGCTCATGCACCATGCGACGTGCCTGCATGAGATAATGAGCGCCGTCGCCATATGATTAGGTAGGTAGTACAATGTAGGTAGAGGGGCCCATGCGCAAAGAAAGAGTGGGGCCCGGGCACCCATGGGTGAGGCGCACCTTACCTCTGAAAGGCAGGCAGGACTCAACTGACTGACTACCTACTCAGGTAGAACCTGAACTTGGACCCCACGCCTCCCGGTATCCTTTACCATATTTTCCAACGAACAACACCATATATGCGTTCGGATGCTTGTGAGTGCCGGGTTATGAACAACACATTTTGGACTCTGCCGACGTTTCTGCGTTGAAGTTTCGACAAGGAAGCTATATTCGCTGGACAGCTCCGAGGCACTGCTATGGAGCGGGCTCCGGGCGTTCTCGAGCCTTACGGCTTGAGAGACGCAACTGGACCCAATGATGGGGATGAAGACATCGTGTCCGATGCCGACTCGGACGAGATGGAACTACGTGGAGACATAGCCAAGTTTGACCAGTCAGTTCGAGAGTTCCTGTCCTCCCATCAAGGAACGGTTACGGTCGACGATGAGGATGAGCACGAACTCAGAAGACCCCGAGCAACTATGAGATCAAAGGCTGCGACGCGTTCTACTATTCGGGGTCCCCGACAAGCTGCGGAACCCCGAGGCGATATCAAGTTTCGTCTTGCCAGAGTCAACCAAGCTTTCATGAGTGGCGAGTATGACCGCGCGAGGAATCTTGTCTTTGAGATCATCAGGATTAATGCCGAAACACATCAAGCCTGGACCGTCTTGGCTTCCATATTCCGCGAGGAAGGACACAGCGATAAAGCTCTGATGGCCATGGTTATTGCTGCGCATCTGCGTCCCAAGGATGGTCCAGGCTGGATGAGCTGCGCATCCTTTGCCATGAGTCTAGCCGAAGAAGGTCAGGATGGAGCTCTCAAGACCGCACTGATGTGCTACTCTTCGGCTGTTAAAGCACAGCCTACCAATCTCGATGCCAGACTGGGCAGGGCCGAGGCAAGTCAAGCCCAGGGCTTTCTATCGCAAGCAATTGCCGAATTCTCCTATGTCCTTGAGCGTCGACCTTTCGACATTGGCATTGTGAGAAGGCTAGCCGAAGCTTGCGCTGATCTGGGGGCCGCCGAGGACGTAGAAAGAGCTGTCGTCGCCTACCAAACATACTTCACTCATGCGCATGCGGAAGACCGTGGTGCCGGAGACGAACTTTCGTGGCACGATGTCGGCATCTTTGTAGAGCTCTTTGCCTGCGCTGGCGACTACGCGAACGCCATATTGCAACTCAAATCGTTATCTCGATGGATGCTCGGGCGACGCAATGAAGGACTATGGGACGAATGCGTTGATGACAGAGAGTGGGACAGGGAACACACTCGTCGTCTTCAGATTCCGGTATTCGATCCATCTGCCTACGACCTGTACACATATGGTCTAGGCCTACCCCTAGAATTCAGGGCCCGTCTCGCATTATACCGGCTCAAGATTCGAGATGACCAAGAATCCAATGTACGTCTCGTGTCATTCATCTGCTGCTTTGCTGACTGACACGCCCTCAGCTCCACCTTCGCTGGCTGGACCCAACGGAATCCGCAACAGCCACCGCCGTTCAGGATTTCCCCTATCTCATCCGGGACATTGCTGACGAACTTTACATGGTTCCGCGCATTTCGGAGGCACTTGATTATTATGAACTCCTGCGACATTCCATCTATGGCCAAGATGCCACACTGCTTCTGCAGCTTGGCCGCTGCTATCTGGCCAGATCCGACTTGGCAGCAGCGGAAGACTGTTTTTTGGTGGCGATACAAGTAGATGAAACCAACATCGACGCTCGCATCGAGCTGGCTAGGATCTACGAAAAGGCCAAGGAAGAAGAGGAGGCACTCATTCTTCTCAGCGAGGCCGCAGCTTTGGACCGAATCAATGATGGCGGAAATCAGCTGGAAGATGTTAGTGGAGATGTGAACAGATCACGAGGACGCGCCTCAGCATTGTCTGACGCCATAAAACCACGAAGAAAGCGAGATCAGAGGCGCAGACCCACAAATAACGGGGTTGTCCGAACTAGATATCGACCCAGGAAGCTTGTTGCTCCGGACCAGCGTCTACAGGAAGAACGTGCCCGAGCTGATGAGCTGACTAGGCGATATGAAGTCGTCCGCAACCTGAAGAGGGATATACAGGCGGGTGACCACTCACTGATACCGCAATGGATGGCCGCTGCTGGGGAACTCGTGGGCGACTTCAGATCTTTCAGGAAGTTCTATCCCTGGGACAAATATCTCAAGTTTCTCGGTGCTGCCAACGATGTAGTTTTCAGTGCATCCTCTAGAACGCAGTCAGGCCTATCAGAACTAGCTGAGAGGCTTTCGAAGAGTAAGAATCTGCCCGTGGTATCAGGATCACTTTCTCTACACATCACCAGTGCTGACAAGTAATCGTACAGACATAGCCCCATCCATCTTGGACGACAGAAGGATCAACGTCGCGTATGAGGATGATGGCTACCGTGGCATTCCTTTTCGCGAGTGGCTCGAGCTGTTCCTCGATTATGCAGTTAGTCTAGCATTGGCCAATCGTGCCGAAGAGGCATACCAGGTTTGCGAGGCGGCGAGAGACTCGATTGTATTCGTGAACTCGAAAGACTACATGTTCCTAATCCACGTGGCGTGGGCAGGTAAGCATGGTCACACGTAAAATTTCGTTGGCGGAATAGCTGACGGATCGACAGCGTGTGCCATATATCTGGCTGATGAGGAAATGTGCGTGGCTGTGGCAAGGTTTTTTATGAAGGTCCGGCAGCTGGATTCTGATTCCTACCGTATGTTCGCAGCCTTGTGCAGGTTGTGCCAGTCTCCTGCATCTTGGTACAACTCCGGACCAGCTCAGAAGTATATTCTGCGGCAGATCAAGATGATCGATGCCTCGCATCTGTCCATCAGTCAGGTAGACAGGCATCGTGAAGTCACCCATCGAGAGGCTACTAGCCCTGCTGAGGCAAAGCAGCTTGACATATGCCTACTGATGCTCTACGGACATATCTTGTTCACATCGACAAGCTACACCTTCGCTTTAAGTAAGTGGGAATCAGTCTGGCGGGGCGGGGCCTTGGCAAGCATGGACTGACCGACAACATTACAGATTACTTCCTTAGGGCGCGAACTCTAGACCCTTTGAACCCTATGATTAGCCTCAGCGTCGGACTCGGATACATTCACCATGCCCTCAAGCGCCAGGCAGACAACCGGCAATACCTGATCATGCAGGGGTTCGCCTGCGTGTTCGAGTTTTGTCATTCAAAGCTCACGGGAACGCCAGACGAGAGACGAGAGGCCTTCTTTGGGGTCGGAAGAACATTCCACATGCTTGGGCTGCACCACCTGGCGCTGGAGTGGTACAGAAAGGTCCTTGGCCCAGAACAATCACAGATTGACTTGCAGCTGGAGGACGTGGCCAGTCGAGACGTGATTTTGAGTGCCGCATATAATGAATATGCCCTGTTCATAAGTAGCGGGAGTGTTGATGAGTTGGAGAACGTCGTGCTGCCTCGTCTGGTTCTTTAATTGAAGTGTGCTGGCCAATGCACCATATGGAGTACAGCCTGTTGGTTTCATCGAGGTTGCGGGTGCAGACAAGGTACATAGGTAGGATCCTGGCAGTCAGTCAGCCTGGGGGGGCGGGCGGACACAGGGCTTCAGCGGCACTCCCCTCGCCATTACTAGGAAGGTGGGGTAACGAGAATTCTCCAATTGAAATTTTCGCGCTAACCCACCGAAGTTCCATTTTTCTGTCACCCCGCCCCAGGGTCATTCATTTGGAGGGGCTTTTTTTTGTGATAACAAAATACTTCGCGCCGGCGCCGCAAGTGAATTTATTCTCTTTTGTTGGATCTCAACTTTCCCCTCCTTTCAGGCAGTGGAGGTGGAACAAGAAAAAGAGACTTGTTTTTCTTCCCTTTCTAACCCATTCTATCTTCGAGCACTCTATCTGGATAGCCACTTCCATCGAGCTACCACCCAACCAACGGACTTCCTACCCTCCTCGCGACCAGATTCTTTGTCGCAGATCCAACTGGTAGTCACGATGACCTCCAACGGCAAGCTGCGTATTTTGCTTATCGGCAATGGTGGACGCGAACATGCGTTGGCTTGGAAATTGAGCCAGTCGCCTCTGGTCGAGTCTATCTACGCCGTGCCCGGGAACGGAGGCACTGCGACTTGTCCCAAGGTTACCAACGTTACCGATGTCGCCGCCGACGACTATCCCACTCTCGTTAAATTCGCTCAGTCCAAGCTAGTCGGTCTTGTTGTCCCTGGCCCTGAAGCCCCTCTCGTGGATGGAGTCGAGGCTTACTTCCGTGCCGCTGCCATTCCTTGCTTCGGACCTTCCAAGGAGGCAGCCCAGATGGAGGGCAGCAAGACCTTTTCTAAGGACTTCATGAAGAGGCACAATATCCCGACCGCGGCTTACGAGAATTTCTCCAATTACGAAGAGGCCGTTGCCTACCTCGACCGCATATCACATGACGTTGTTATCAAGGCGACTGGCTTGGCTGCCGGCAAGGGTGTGATCATTCCTACAACCAAAGCAGAGGCCCAGCAGGCTCTCAAGGAAATTATGGTGGACAAGGCTTTTGGAAATGCTGGAGATGAGGTTGTCATCGAAGAGTTCCTGACAGGCGATGAGTTGAGCATTCTTACCTTTAGCGACGGCAACCACACATTGTCTCTGCCTCCCGCTCAGGATCACAAGAGGATTGGGGACGGAGACCAAGGACCCAACACTGGTGGAATGGGCTGCTATGCTCCAACCACCATCGCTACTAAGGAGCTTATACGCCAAATTGAGGATGAAGTCATCGAGCCAACGATAATTGGCATGCGTAAGGAGGGTTACCCTTTCAGAGGTGTCCTTTTCACCGGTCTGATGATCACCCCGAAGGGCCCCAAGGTTCTTGAGTACAACGTTAGATTCGGCGACCCGGAGACGCAGACCGTGCTTCCGTTGTTGTCCGAGGACACTGACCTGGCCGAAATCATGCTGGCTTGCACGGCTCACGAGGCTCGCCTCGACTGTGTGAGCGTCAAGGTCGAGCAAAAGTTCAGCGCCACCGTCGTCGTGGCAGCAGGCGGCTACCCAGGATTTTATGCTAAGGGAACCCCGATGGTAGTCAACTCGCCAACATCACCTGACATCACCGTCTTTCATGCAGGAACCAAGCTATCTTCCGAGGGCCAGTTGCAAACCTCAGGAGGCCGTGTCATAGCCGTCAATGCCACCGCCGACTCTCTGGAAGCCGCCGTCAAGAAGGCGTATGAGCAGGGAATACCACTCATCAAATTCGACAAGATGTACTGCCGCAAGGACATCGCCCACCGTGCGTTTCGATCTCAGCAAAACAGAGAGGCCCTGACCTACGCCGGTGCCGGTGTTAGTGTTGACGCTGGCAACGAATTTGTTGAACGCATTAAGAAGGCAGTTCGAGCCACCAAGCAGCCGGGCGCAGATGCCGAGATTGGCGGGTTTGGTGGTGAGCTGGACCTGGCCAAGTGCGGTCTTCAGCTCGACGAGGGCCAGTTGCCTGTCCTAGTTGGCGCCATTGACGGCGTTGGTACCAAGCTCATGATTGCACAAAGCATGGGCAAGCACGACACTGTGGGTATCGACTTGGTGGCTATGAACGTGAACGATCTTGTAGTTCAAGGGGCCCGACCCTTGATGTTCCTCGACTACTACGGCTGCAGCAGGCTTGATCTGAGCACTGCCGCCTCGTTCGTAGAGGGCGTGGCTGCTGGCTGCATTGACGCTGGATGCACGCTCGTTGGGGGCGAAACGGCGGAAATGCCCGGTATGTACCAAAAGGATGACTATGACGCCGCAGGTTGCGCAGTCGGTGTCATGGTCAACAGTCAGAGGCTTCCTCGCAAGGAGGAGATGGCCGCAGGTGATATCCTCCTTGGCTTGGCCTCGAGCGGCGTCCACTCGAACGGATTCTCACTGGTCCGCCGTATCTTGGAGAGGGAGGCCCTTGCCTACACAGACGAGGCCCCTTGGGATGCAGGTAAGACTGTAGGCGACAGTCTTTTGACCCCCACCAAGATCTACGTCAAGAGCCTCCGTGGCGTCATTGAAGGTCGTCTCGTCAAGGGTCTCGCTCACATTACGGGTGGGGGGCTGATTGATAACGTACCTCGCATGCTGCCGGACCACCTCGGTGCCGAGATTGACTTGGCGACCTGGAAAATGCCCGCCGTCTTTAATTGGCTGAAGACGAGCGGCAACGTTGAGCCGTACCAAATGGTCCGCACCTTCAACACGGGTGTAGGAATGGTTGCGGCGGTGGACCCTGCCCTCGAGAAGGAAGCTGTGGAGTCACTGGAAGCTGCGGGAGAGAAGGTCCTTCGCCTAGGCCGGCTTGTACAGCGCTCAGCCGATGAGCCGCATTGCAAGGTGCTCAACTTGGATTCATGGGCATAAAGTGACGTTAAGGATAATTGGTTGGGCGTTGGGTAGAAGATAGGCAAAAGTTGACTATGTGATTTTATTCATCGCTTTATGGGTTCTTGGGGCGCATCTTCGTACCTATTCTAAGATGAACGGCATCGTTAAAATTGCTCCCTATGAATGGGCAGTGGTTATATTGCATCTTGGGTGAAGGTAATGTGAGCCTTCTGCGCGCGGCCTACGTCGTAACTACCGAATAATGCACGTTATGTGCTTCCTGCTGCAGTAGATCCAAACTACCATCTCAGTCGCTGTTCCATTTGCCCTTGACGTATGAGCTCTAATGTGCATGGTAGGCGGGCGAGTCAGAGCTTGCTTCGAATAAAGCCAACTTACTTCCGTATCGAGTCTTTCTTCAGATATTCGTTCATTCCTTGCGAACGTATTCCGTAACCCCGGCCAGTAAATTGCAATTCCTAAAACTCACGCTGTCTTCTCTCCGCCTGATACCTCCTCGTCCGCGCCAGCTGGGCTCTCATGACTCCCTTCTAGTTCAGAGAGCACTATCCAGGTGGGAAGGACGCAGAGTATAGTGATAGCAAAGTTAAGGCCAATGCTAACAAAATGATTTGCGTTACCCTCTGACTGCATCCTATAGGTAAACTGTCAGTGGGGGTGTATTTCGGAGACGTCACTGGAAGGACTCCATTTATAAAGTGTTGCTGCAGTGGCCGCACAGGAAGGAAATACACTTACGCCCAAGCAACGGTCTGACCCAGTGCCTCTGTGCCTCTCAATATTCCAGTGTGTCTGCTCAGATCAGAAAGATCTGTGGCATATTGGCCAACGAGCCAATACAGAAATTGCTGGAATGCCTGGCCCCCGAACTGCCAGAAGAACACAAGAGCATAACTCTTACCAAAGCCACCCGTGAACCAGTCATATGCAGGTGCCTCGTCCGCGTCATAAATCTGCTTCTGTAGGACAGTAGCCCATATCCAGGTTCCGGCAAGAACTACGATGATTGATGAAAAGACAATGCGGCCACGGGTCTTGATAAAAACCCTTTGGTTATCCAGCAGCATGGCAACGAGGAATGAGCTAAAGATTCCTGCAAAATTTGTGAAGAAGCTCGAGAATGCGCGGGAGCGAACCGTAAAATACGTTGCCAGCCAAGTGCTCATGAAGCCGTTGTAGAAATAGCTGATAAAGAACGCCGGAAGAAGTAGCAAGATTCTCCGGCTGGCGAACAACTTCCCGACTGCCTTGAACTCGGAACCCCAACTGGAGCCAACATTTGTGCTGATCCGAGTCCCGTCCCGACGCCATACCATATTCGGGGGTGACAAGCACAGCGCGATGGGAAGGCCTATGCACATGATGACTATGAAGACAATGTATGTCGAGGATGAAACTGACCCCGTCGTCTTTTTGCTGGCATTCAGACCAAGGTTGATAGCACCGCCGACAATGGGCCCGGCAGCTTTCGCCGTCTGCCAGATGGCGAGGTAGAACGCGCGATCCCCTGGAGACGGGTATCCGATGATGATAGCTGCCTCGGCGGCCCAGAAGAAGCCTGCAGATATCCCGCACAAGGCGCTGCCAAATAGCATGAACCACGTATTGGCGCTCTTGTTGTTCGTGTAGAGTCCTGCTCCGTAAAGAGGGTAGCCAATCGCACCGAGTGCCAGTCCGTACGGCAGCCCGATTCGGTTGTTGATGGCACCAGCAGCCACACAGATAATGGCAAACAAACCATAGACCAATGCATTCGCTGCAGAGACGGCATACCTAGGGGATAGTTTCAGTTATGAAAACATAGGATGATACGTTTTGGCGGCACATACGGTTCGGCAGCCCCACCTGCGCCTAGGCCGCCTAATGCATCCCACATTCCGGGCGCCGTGAATGACACACCGCAAGCAACAAGGATTTGAAACGGCACGGAGCGGAACATCGGCTTCGGCCCGGCAATCGGCCTTGGCGCCCGGACGGCAATCGGACTTGTCGCATCCCGCTCGGGATCCTGGTCGGAGTCTGCGGCGGTCGGTATCGCTGACATGGCTGGAGAGCTCTTCGAGCTTGGCGGAACAGTACGAATAGAAGGCAATTCAATTTCCGACGGGAGAGGCACATAAATGCATCCTGATTTGAGAAAGAGAGAGCGGCTCTGGTAACACAGGCGGCATTGAGAACACGCCTCTATCTATACCCTGGAACCTGCGCAGATACTTACCCACCGCTATTAAGTCTTACAGTGGGTTCATTGCGCCATCGAGACTATGAATAATAGAAAACAATGAAATACTAGAGTCAGGGCCTTAGGCCACCTACTGTGATGCCTTTCTGCTAAGAAAGGTAATATAGAATATATAGGCGTATAAGACCCTACTCTATATAATTAATCACCCCCTATTCCTAATTAGCTGAATCTAAAAATAAAGGATTAAATAGAAAGTATAGTTTTAATTATAGCTACTAGCCTTATATTATAAAATTTAACTAGTATTAACTATAAAAGCTAAACTAGTCCTTTTACTCTTTATTAATAACTTTTAGGTTATATAGCTATAGATTTAAATATTATTTTTACTTTTATATTTCTATAACTTTAATTATTATAATAAGTTAAGTTAACTATCTTATTTTAGCTACCTCTATCTCTATTTATTCTTTCTATTTCTTATTCCTTTAAACTATACTTACTTTTTATAATAATTTATCTCGTAATATATCCTCTACTTTACGCAGCCCCCTTAGTAAGCCTCACTAAGGGAGCAAGTTATATAACTAATATAAGCCTTATAAGCTTATAATTTAAGGACGCTTAAGAGGATAACTTCTTCTTAAGTAATATATACCTTTTTATAAACTCTTTAGTCTCCTCTAACTACTAGCTCTTAGCACTTTTTATACTATATTTAATTTATATTTATCTTTTATTATCTATTCTATTATTTAGATATTTATATTATAATAAGTAATATTCTCTAATTTACTATATAGTTTTAATTAGAATTTTTATTATTCTTAATTATATTATTAATATTAAATTTACTTTACTTAACTTATTAAATTATTAAACTATTTTAGTTATTTTAAAAAGTTTATAAAGTAGTTATATATATTAAAACTATTATTAATAGCTTTAACTATATCTATATTAGTCTTAAAGTTATATAGCTATAACTTATTATATTTATTAGTTTTCTTAAATAAATATCTATAAGTAAATCTAAATAAAATTATTTTATTAATATAAAGAAAGTTATTATATTTAAAGGTTTTAATTTTATTAACTTTTGTTTTATATATTAAGTTATTTAATATAGCTTTATTAAGTTTATATATAAGTATAATAAAAGAAAAAGATATTATATAAAATTTATAGTTATAACGCAGCCCCCCTATAAAAAAACTATAGTAAAAGGTTACTCTATATATAAATATAATTCTAGAAATACTTTATAAGTATTTTAACTTATACTCTCTACTAATTAAAGAAAATAGTATAAAAACCCTATATATTCCTATTAATGAGTAAACTCTTTAAATATTATAAAGTTAAATATATACTATAGCTAAATAAATTATTAAAATAGTAATAATACTAGTTATATAGTATAAAGCTAATAGCATTATATATAGTAAAGCTAATTATATTAAGGCTAATTATATTAAAGGTAAGTAAGTTATTAAGGCTTTAATAGCTTAATAATAACTTTATTAACCTTTTTAGTAAAGTATTATAAATACTACTATATAAGAGATAATTTTTTAACTAAAGTAGTTATTAAAAGAGATTCTTATAACTAGAAATATATAAACTTTACTACTATATATAAAGCTTTATACCTTTCCCTCTTCTTTTTTATTACTTTATAATTTATAATAAATCTTAAAATATCTATATAATATTTATACTATATAAAGAATATAAGAATACTAACTTTATATTAAATATACCTTTTTTTAAAGAGATAGCTAATATTATAACTATATAATATAATATCTATATATTAAATAAAACCTTTAATTTTAATAAGTACTCTATTTCTAATTAGAAATATATTATTATATTAGTATTAAATAGAGCTTTTATAAATACCTCTCTAAAGGATTTTATTTATTATATAATATAATAAAGTAAGAGAGAAAACTTATTAATTATACTAAGCGCTCTACTCTAAGTAGGAAACTCTTAAAAACGCCTAAATACTTATATATTAATTTTCTAAATAACTATAAAAGATATAAAAATAAATATATAAATATAAACTTAATTAACTTATATTTTACTTATATTTTTTACTCTCTTTATACTTTAAGTTATATAATCTTTTAAAAGAAAATAAACTACTAAGAAGAAGTTTAGTAGTATTATTTCTATAATATTTTATTTTATTTTTATTTTAAATAATTAAAGAAATATAATAAAAATTAAAAAATAGGATAAAAATAAAGCTAATTAAAGCTAGATAAACTTAAAAATACTTATTTTTATTTAATTTTTAAAAAGTAAGAATTAATAAATTTTTTCTATAAATTAAACTAAAAAAACTTAAAAGTTCTTCTTAAAAAGTAGTTATTAAAGTTATTAAAGAAAAATAAGAATTTATATAAAAATAAATATATTTCTTATTTATCTATTTAGTTTTTTTTATTATAAGTTAATTAAACTTCTATTTATTTATATAAGCTATTTCTTTTTATAATAATATTTAATATTTATAAAAATACTTATTTTTATTTTATTTTTTAAGTTAAAATTATTAAGAATTCTAAAAATTTTAAGAACTCTACTTCTTTTTATATATCCCTTAAGTCTTTTATATACTAAAGAGAAGAAAACTTAATTAATTTTAGTTTATATATTTAATTTATTTTTTAGCTTTTAATTTATACTTTTTACTATTTTAGTTAGTAACTAATCTCTCTATTAATTCTTTTTTAATATAAACTTAATTATAATCTTCTTTTTAGATCTCTTTAGCTTACTATATACTAAATACTATCTATCTTTTTAGTATAATTAGGATTAAAAAAGTATCTTAAAATTATATAGCTTAAACTATATTTTTAATTAAATTATCTTAAATAATAAAAAACTACTTTAAAGTTAAGTTATTAAGTTTATTTATTTTAAATAATTTAAACTTTTTAACTTTTTTCTTAATTTTAATATAGTAAAGTTCTTTTTATTTTCTATTTTAATCTATATATTTTTAACTTTATTTAAGTTTATAGTTATAATATAGCCCCCCTATAAAAAGACTATAGCAAATTCACCCTATATATAGGTATAATTCTAGAAACACTATATAGGCACTTTAACTTATACCCTCTACTAATTAAGGAAAATAGTATAAAAACCCTATATATTCCTACTAGTAAGTAAACTCTCTAAATATTATAAAGTTAAACGTATGCTTTAGCTAAATAGACTAATAGAATAGTAATAACGCTAGTTGTATAGTATTAAGCTAGTAGTAGTAGTACTATATATAATAAGGCTAATTATATTAGAGCTAAGTAGGTTATTAAGGCTCTTATAGTAATAGTTTTATTAAACCTTCTAGTAAAGTGAATACTACTATAAGAGAGATAACTTCTTAACTAAAGAGGTTATTATAAGAGGTTCTTATAGCTAGAAGTATAAAAACTCTACTATATATAAAGCTTTATATTCTTCTCTCTTCTTCTTCTTCACTAACTTATAATAAATCTTAAAATATCTTTATAATATTTATACTATATAAAGTACTTAAGTTTACTAAGTATAAGCTAAGTAGTACTTTTATTTTTATAAATAATATATAATATATTTAGAATAAGTTTAACCTTAATATACTTAATAAGAAGCTCTTATTTAAAGAATAATCTAAAAAAGACTAAATATATATTATTCTAATAACTTTATTAATAAGCTTCTTAGAAGTTTTTATAAGTAGTAATATTATCTCTCTTACTAAAAAAGCTTTAAATAATATTAATATAGAGTTTAATTATATCTTTAGCTACTTTAATAAGTAGGATTTCTTCTCTAAAGTACTTAAAGGTACTAAAGAGGATATAAGCCTTATATAGAGGAATATAGTAAGTATACTTTATACTAACTAATAGAGAGAATATTATTAATAATAGTATAGCTACTTTTAAGTAAAAGTGTTAGCTAGCTTAATTAAATAAGAAGAATAGTAAATAGTAAAGTAGTAATAGGGATAGTATTAGTAGTATAAGTAATATATAAGAAAGAGGATAGGTTAATAGTTTAGTAATCTATAGTAATTAAGTAATTAAGTAATTATAAAGTTATAACGATTTATCTTATAATATATCTTATACTTTATATAGCCCCCTTAGTAAGCCTTACTAAGGGAGTAAGTTATATAACTAGTATAAGCCTTATAAACTTATAATTTAAGGATACTTAAGAGGATAACTTCCTCTTAAGTAATATATACCTTTTTATAAACTCTTTAGTCTCTTCTAACTACTAGTTCTTAGTAATTATAAGTTTAGTTTATTAGAACTTTAATTTTACCTCTTTATTACTATTAGAATATTTTATAGAGTAAATAAGTCTCTCTTTTCTCTTTTTATACTTCTATTTATATATAATTACTTTTTATACTTTATAAGATATCTTATTTATCTAAAAAAGCTTTTAAAATAAACTCTTATTTTAAAAGTATATAAGTTAAGTTAAAGATTTATAAGGATTAATTAGTTTAATTTAATTATTTTAAAGTTACTTATATTATATATAATATTTAAAACTTAGTTAATCCTAATAAGCTAGATATACTTATTTTTAGAAATATTAATAAAATAAATATCTTATCTCTTAAAGACTATATTAATTAGATTAATAAAGAAAAATAAAATATCTATAAGAAAGATCTTAAGAAATAGAAAAAGATTAAAACTTAAGAGGGATAGTAAATAAACTTTTAATAATAAAAAGAGAGTAAAGATAAAGTTACTTAAATCTTAGCTACTCTTATATTTATATATACCTAACCTATTTCTAAGCTAATTAAGCTAATACTTATTACTTTAGAAAATCCCCTCCTCTAAATTAAATATAGAATATTTATTAAATAATAATCTATTTTAAAAGCTAATATATAAAATAACTAAAAAACTAAAAACTAACTTCTAAGATATATCTAAAACTAGCTTCTTATAAGTATTAATAAGAAGCTTATAAATATTATTAAGCTTTAGATTTTAAATAAACTTAATAAAAATTATATTTTACTTAAGTTTATTTTAAAACTTAAAATACTACTTCTACTTAAGTTATATATTTTAAATACTTCTAAGTTAAGAGATAATATTAACTTTATATTAATATTTATATATTTATAAAGACTTATAAACTAAACTATTTTAAATAATAAGAGTAATAAATTATTTTCTCTTTAAATAGTAATTAGATTACTTAAGAGTAAACTTATAAAGAGTAATTTAGCTACTTAAACTATTATAAGAGAGAACTATTTTAGTATTTTATATAAAGTTACTTATTTAAATATTAACTTAAGAGATTTCTATAATAAATAAATTAATTACTACTATTAAGTATTAACTTATAAAATTCTAAATATCTAAAGAGCTTTTATAATTAAATACTTCTTATAAGTTATTAAGGTTTAAATTACTCTTAATTAAGTATAATAAATAATTTAAAATCTTATTATTTATAAAGAATTATCCTAACTATTTCCTAAATTAAAATATTATAAAAAAGTCCTTACTAAAATTATCTAATTAAATTTTTATTAAAAGAAACTTAAAATTAATAGAGCTTTTATAATAATTAATAATAAATCTAAAAACTTATAAGTATTAAGCTTAGTTTTAAGAAAATCTAAATCTAAAAAATTAAAGTTTAAAAATAAGAAGTTTTAAAAAACTAAAGATACTCCTAAAGAAGCTAAAGAATACTTATACTAAAAGTTTATTAGTAAAAAATAATTTTTATAATATACTTAATCTCCTAAAAATTATATAAAAATTAAACTTATACTAATAAGTAAGATATCTTATTAGTTAGTTTTAAAAATTACTATAGAAATTTAAAATAATATTAAAACTAAAATACTCTTAAAGAAGTAGAAATTAATCTATAATAACTTTATAAGTAAGAGATAGTTTAAGCTAAAAGATATTATAAAAGTAAAAAGATATATTACTAAAAAAACTTTATACTTTAATAACTTAGTTATTATTATAGTTATACTATTATATATAAACTTAATTACTCTTAAGATATTTAAAGAAAGATTTAAATCTATTTTTAATATAAATAAAGAAAATAATAATTCTCTATAGTTCTCTATAGTTTATAATATTATAGTTTTAAATTATATTATTAATAATATAAGCTACTTATAAGATTATAAGCTACTTAAGAGATCTAAAAAAGTTATTATAAAAAATTAAGTTTTAATAATCTATAAAATAAGTATAAAAGTTTTATATAAAGCTTTTTATAAGTTTAATAGAGAATAAATAGAGGATCTTATTCTTAAGAATATTTTTTATATTAAGAGTTTTAAAACTAATATTATTTTAAAATCTTCTCTTAAGAGTATTAATATTTAGTTTAATAGATATATTAATAAGATTTATTATAGAGAAGCTAAAACTTTATTTTAAATATTTATATATATTAATAATATTTTATTTTTTAAATATAAACTTATTTCTAATTACTTTATTTTACCCTCTATATAAACCTATTTTAATATAAATTATTTAGAAGTTATAAATACTATATAACTAATAGCTATAGCTTCTTAAAAATAACCTTCTTATAACTTTAAACTTATAAAAAAAGATAATATTTATTTTTAATATTTATAAACTAAATATTTTAGCTAGAAAGCTTTTAAGTATTTAATTTAAAATACTTAAAAAGTAAAAATTAAAAAGCTAACTTATTTAGAATATAAAGATTATTTTATAGCTTATTTATAATAAGTTATTTTATAAAGACTATCTAAATCTAAAAGTAAATACCCTTATTAATATATCTCTTAAGATTTATTTAACTATTTAAAAGCTTATTTAGGAGCTTTATAGCTTTTTATAATTAAGAATAAATATATAAGAAAGCTTTTTAAGTTTTATTTTAGAAATAAAACTTACTATAAAGTCTTTTAAGTACTATAAACCTTTAAAAATTAAGTTTTTAGATAGAAAAAACTCCTTATATATAAAATAAAATAAGATATTAATAGATCTATTATTATAATCTAAAGAATAACTAAATACTAATAATAAACTTAAGAGAATAATATTAATATTAAGCTTCCCCTTCTTTATATAAAAGAATTAATTAGTAAGAGAGAAAAAGTAAGAAAAGAAGTAATTATATAAAATATATAAATATTAAATTTAATAAGATTTTTATTTAAATTATAAGATAAATTAATACTTATAAGTATCTTCTTATATAATATAAGTTTTTATATATTAATAAATTAGAAGTCTTCTAATAAAGTTAAAAAGGAATAGTTTAAAAGATATCTAAATATATAAATACTAGCTTATAGTATATTATAAAGCTTTAAAACTTAACTTTATTAGAGAAGGATATATACTTATAGTTATAAAGTATATATCTTTAAGAGAAAAAGAAAAAAAAAGATAGAGAGAAGAGAATTTAAAATAGTTCTATATAACTATATTAGATATCTTATAAAGTATATACTTAATATATATAATCTCTATAAAATCTAAATTTTAATACTTAAGAAGGTAATTATTTTATAAAATATTATTTTTAATAAGAGTAAGTTCTTTTTAAAGAAGAATATTAAGAAAAGATTAAAACTAATAGTTATAAAAGTTATAGTTAAAGAGATAGAGGAATTATTTTTAGCTTTTAATATATTTATAAGTTTTAGTATTTTAGATAAGAATAATCTTATAATTAATAAAGGAATTATAATATAATAATTACTATAAAGTATAGAAAATAAGAAAATTATACTTAAAATAGCTTAATATAGCTTTTTTATTCCTAAATAGTCTCTAAAACTTATTAGTTAAATACTTAAAAGTAGCCCTCTTAGATAAACTTTAAAACCTTTAAGTAATAGAGGTTTTAAAAGTAATATTACTATTAATACTTTAAAATCTTAAGAGAATTTAAAATTAATTAGTAGAATAAAGTCTTTATTAAAAAATATAAAAAACTTTAGACTAATAGATATAAATAGCTTTTATAAGAATTTACTTCTTCTTAAAGATTAACTTAACTTTAAAGATATATAAAAAAGAACCTCTAAACTAAAAAAAAAATACTTATATATAAAGAAGACTTATATTTAAACTTATTTTTATAAAGGAAGTAATCTTTAGAGTAAACCTAAGAATATTTTTATTACTTATATTAATAATATTACTAATATAGAAAATAAAGACTTAATATCTAATAAATAAAAATAAAATAACTTCTTTATATCTTTTATACTAAAAAAATAGAAAGCTATTAAAAAGAGTAAAAAACTTTATTATATATTCTATAAAATAATAAAAGCTAAATTAAATAAACTTTTAAAAAATAATATCTTTAAAAAATTAATTTTAAAACTTCTTTTTAATCTTTTATTATAATCTAATAAGATATATTATATATAGTTATTATTACTCCTAAAGATTTAAAAAGAGATTAAAAAGCTTCTTAAGTAGCTTTAGAAGTTAGTTATTACTATATATTATAAAGAGCTTAAGAAGATTATTAACTTTAAAATATAGAGGATTTTAAACTACTTAAGAATATACTTAAAACCCCTCTCCCTAAAATAAGTTTTTACTTATAAGCTAGATATAAATAAATATCTTATAGATATAAAAGCTTAGATTATTATAAAAGAGAACCTCTAACTAAGAGATCTTAAGAGTATTTATATTATAACTCTTACTTTTTAAACTTTTTAAATTATAATAATAATTACTATATAATTTAACTATAAAGTATATTAATATAATATTATTAATATATTTTTAAATATAAAAATACTAAAAAGAAGAGATCTAATTATTTATAAAATATTATAAGGTATAAAAAAACTTATAAAATACTTAAATTCCCTTATTAGATATATTATTAAGCTAAATAGAGTTTTATATAGGTTTTAAAATATATTACTCTTATAATATAAGGAATTTAGCTCTATTTTTAAAAGACTTAGTCTATAAAGTTTAAAAGAAAACCTCTACTTCTTTTAAAACCCTAACTAAAAAGTTATAGTTATATTTTATATTAATAATTTTCTTATCTTATTTTATAAAGATTATAAAAATAAAGCTTATAAGATTATTAATAAGATTAAAAAAGAGTATAAGATTAAGGAATAAAGAGATATTAAATAATATTTAAGAGTAAAAATTATAAGAGATTAAAAAGCTTAAAAGATCTTTTTAGTTTATAACTTATATATTAAGAAAATTATTTAGAAATTTAATTTATAAAATACTACTTATTTATTAACCCCTCTCCTTTAAGTAGAACTTAAGAAAAATAAAAGATAAATAATACTATAAGAGGTAAAAACTTTTTAAGAGATAGTTAAGTTAATTCTCTATATAGCTATACTTATAAGAGTAGATATTATATTTACTATAATACTTTTATTTTAATTCTTAACTAATCTATTTTAAAAATATCTAGCTATTATAAGATATATTATATAATACTTATATATAACTTAATACTTTATAATTTATTTTAATATTTTAAAAAGTAAGTTTATAAGTATTTAGATCTTATTTATAATTATAAATACTTTATTTATAGATAATAAAGTAATATATTAATCTTTATAAAGATATTTTATAATATTATTTAAAGAATTAATTTAATAGAAAGTAACTAGATAAATAATAGTTATAATATTAACTATTAAAATAAAACTTTTAAGTTTAATAGAAATAGTAAAAGAGATAGTAGCTTTTTAGAAGCTATTTAAAGATATTAAACTTAAGCTTAGTAATATATAGAATATTTATTATAATAACTAATAAATAATTAAATTTATTATAAATAAAAGAAAGAGAATAAATACTTACTTAAGGTATATTAATATCTATAATATATAGTTAAAATAAAAATATTAAAAAAAAAGCTTCTAAGTAACTTATATACTAATAAATAAAATACTTATAGATAGACTTATAAAAAATCTCTTATAAGTAAAGTTTAAATATTTCTATTTACTTCTAAATCTTATAGATATAATATATATAATTATAATATATTTATAAAGATTATAAAGTAAAATAAGGTTTTTTTTATTATATATAAAACTTAAAAGAAAACTACTTATAAACCTAAAAAGTCTTTTATAAAATTAAAAACCTTATAAAACCTTAAGCTAAATAAGTTATCTATTAAACGCTAAAACTATTATAAAGATTAATATACTTAAAAACTTAATATAGGTTACTAAGCTTATAAATAATATAAGAAAGATCTATATTAGAGAACTATCTAATATTAAAGAAATTCTCTAGGTCTTTAACTAAAGAAATATACTTATAAGTAGAAATCTTATTATCTCCTAATAGCACCTTAATTTTATTATAAATATCTAAGAGGTCCTTCTTAAAATAGTTATAATAATTAAAAATTAATTATAATATATAAATAAACTAGTAATAAATAGCCTCTTTTAAGTAAATATAAACTAAAGTAGCACTTTAAATAGAAATAATAAAATCTCTACTTTAAGAGATAAATAGAATAGTTCTAGCTTATAAAATAGCTAAAGTTAAAAGTAGTAATTTAAGAGGAGAACTATTAGTAATAAAAAAGATTAAAGTATAAATAAGCTTATAAGAAGTATAAATCTCTTAAGAAGTAATAGAAAAAGTTATAATAGATAAACTAGTATAAAGCTTTTTAATAATAAGCTTATAAGAAATAAGCTACTCTTAAGGATATTTAGTAGAAATAACTTATTAAGTTAGAATTAAGGTTAGGATTTAGTCAAGTTAAGTCAAGTCAACAGGCTGACTAGGACTAAGCTAGTCAAGTCACCCTATTAACTAAGACTAGGCTAGTTAAGTCACCCTATTAACTAATACTAGGCTAGTTAAGTTAAGTTAACTAGCTAGTCTGACTAGTTAACTAGTATAAATTAGTATAAATATTATAAATTAATAATAATTAATAATAATTAATAATAATTAATAATAATTAATAATAATTAATAATAATTAATAATAATTAATAATAATTAATAATAATTAATAATAATTAATATAAATAGATACTATATAGTTATTAATTATAGTAAATAAAGCTTTAAAGTAAAACTATTAATATAATAATAGTAACTTAAATAATTTATTAATATAAAGTAAAATAATATAAATTAAATAAAATAACTTATAACTAAATAAACTATATATATAAAAATCTAACTAATTAATCTTCTTCTTCTTCTTCTTCTTCTTCTTCTTTTAGATTATCTGAAAATATCTCTTCTAATTCTTTTAAATCCTTAATTTTCTAGTATTTTAAAAGGATTAACTCTACTATAGTCTAAAGGCTTAGTTTATTTCTATTTTTAGTAACTATATTACTAGTAATAGAAAAAACCCTTTCTATAGGAGTAGAAGTAGCTAGAATAGCTAAATATCTTTTAGCTAAAATAGCTAATATAGGATATTTATAACTATTACTTTTCTAGTAAAGTAAAAGATTAATCTATAATAAATATTAGTAAATATTAATAAATATATATATATATATATATATAATATTAAATTATATATTAATATTAATAAAATAACTTATATCTTATCCTAATAGCCCCTCAGCTAAATAGCTAATATATTCAGCTTTAGTAGTAGTATTACTACTAATATAAAAGTTATTATTAAAGTCTAAATTATAAGACATATTAAAATCTAATATATCTTTAGATTCTAAAGATCTATTTTTTTCTATTTTAACCCTAAATTAATATATTAATATATAACTAATAAATAAATATATAATATAAATAAATATATACTTATAAATTATATTCTCTTTTTAATAAATTAATAATATCCTTTTTAATAGTAGGATAATAGTATAGAAGTTTATTATTTTTGAAATAGTAGACTTTAAATCTAAGATCTAATATTATACTTATAATATAAGATTTATAAGTATTTAGATTAAAGAAGTCTAGTTTTTAAGGGAAATATTTAGCTAATTTAACTATTCCCTTTTTTATACTATTAATTAAAATAGTATAATAAGCAGCTTATTAATTAATTTAGTTAGTTTATATAATAATAATAATAATAATAATAATAATAATAATAATAATTACTTACTATTTCTACTAATCTCTCTTTTAAAGTAGTAAACTTAGAGATTAAATTATCTAGCTTTTTATATATAATATATATATATAATAACTTTATATTAAGGTTAATATAAAGCTTAAATTATAAGTAAGTATTAAGCTTTAAAAAGACTAAAAATATAGATTCTAAGTCTTTTAAAGCTTTATATTTATTATTAGTAATATAGAGTTTTTTAAACTCTAAATTACTAATATTTCTATAGATATAATCTAAAGTAGGTTTAAACTTTATAGTAGTAGAAATTATTCTATATATAGAGTTCTACTTAATTTTATAATCTAATATTAATTAGTATATATTTTAATAATTTAAGTATATATTATAATAATAACTTACCTATAGGGATAATCTTTTTATTAAAATTAGAAGGTAGAGTATTTTTATTTTTAGCTCTATTAATACCTTCTAATAAAAGGTGTTTTATTTTACTTATATATTTAACTAATATAGTTATATATTAAATTCGTTTTATAAGGTTTATTTAATTTAGTTAGTTAGTTAGTTATTAATATTATATATAATAAAATACTTACTACTAAGTAGATTTTTTTTTAGATTTTTATTTTCTTCTATAGCTAAGTTATTATTAATTATATTAATATTACTATTAGTATAATCTAATAATTCCTCTTCTATAGTAGAATTAGAGATAAAACTTTATAATATATCTTATACTACTAAGTTAATTATATATATAATATATCTAATATTATTCTTAAAAAGCTTATTATAAGTTATTTTATAATTAGCTTTAAAAGAATTAATAAAAGTAGTATTATTATATATATTATCTCTAGTAAAACTATAGATAATTAGTATATATATATATAATTATTAATAATATTATTAACTTACCTAAAGAATTTATCTATAGTTAAATTAGGATAAATACTTAAACTATTTATTACTTCTTTATAAAGATAAAAACTAATATAAGCTTTAGTAAGGTCTTTAAATACTAAATATATTATTAGTATTATATTATTAATTATTATAATAAATAATAATTAATACTTACTTATAAGTTTATA
>JAKMWV010000478.1:0-39316 GCA_025330015.1 Colletotrichum sp. SAR 10_77 | reverse complement strand
CCCCCCCCCCCCCCCCCCCCCCCCCGTTCCCTGAGGGTAGAATGCAAAAGCACCGAGCGAGACGATCAAGGGGAAGGGGAAGTAGTAGAGGTATGGGTTGTACTTCTGAGAGAACATGGAGTTCTTTTGGTACTGTGTGCCCATGTTGGTGAGATCGAACTGTTTGCTTGCGCTGCTGGCAACAATGTCGACGTTCTGCTTGAACATGCGGGATGAGACGTGGTGGTTGTCACCGCATCCGTTGTAGAAATCCTCACGGTTGACCGAAATGTCGGCCTTCAGTATTTAGTTAGATTATGCTGACCCAAGGTGGGACATCGCTTAGACTTACCTCAACAGTAGAATGGCGGTTGAGACCACCAACACCACCTGGTCCAGCACCCAGGTAGAAAGACTCAGTGGCGATATCGCCGTCCGCTAGGACAGCGAAGACGCCAAGGATAGTTGAGAGATCGGCGCCCATGTTGAAGCCACGAGCAGTCGCCTCAATGACCTGGCCAAGAGTAACGTGACCATTACGGGGGAGGTAGCCGTGGTTGGCGAGCAGGTTGAGACCTGGGCAGGGTCCTCTGCTGTCGCCGGGACCAGGGGCTTTGAATTCGAAACCCTTTTCCGGACGAGCATTCGCAGGATTGATGTTCTGGGCAACTGCACCGAGAAGTCCGGTGATGGTACCGGTAAGACCCCCGATCACGCCTCCAAGAAGTTGAGGTTCGGGGTTGGCAACGGGCTCAGGATTGCGCTTGAGGAGCTCCTCAAGTTGTTGTCTGGATCCCATCATAGAGGGGAAAGCTGTCGCTGATGTGGCCAATGTGGCCAGGATGGTGGTTTGGTACTTCATCTTGACGGTTGAGGGTGAGTCGGTTGACTAGTTTTCACAGTTGAGGCAAGATATTGACGCTGTCGTATCTCTTTTCGAATAAGCAGTGCAGGAGAAGACTTGGAATCTTATATACCATTCTTCAACCATCAAACTAAGCATTGCTTTTGTTTTGGTGATAACATCTTACGCGACCTAAACATACCGGACCCCAAGCATGAGGTCAGTGGCCAATTCCCCGAGTCGCTACTATTCCCGCCAACACCACTATTTCCTCCCCCCAAGAGCTTGAACCGCTTGGCACGATGATGCGCAAAGGTTAACGTGCCCCTTCCAAGCCGAGACGGTCTCACCACAGAAGTTCAACTATCAATTGCACCAGCCGAATCTATCGTGATCTCTGCAGATCCCCATCTCGGGAGGGTAAAGCGTGATGGAAATGAGCCGGGCCAATAAGCACACCCGTAAAAGTAAGTAGCGCACCACCCAAGACTGGACAACTCAACGATAAACGAGTCGCGGGCGCAGATAAAAGTGCGACAACAGACGGGAAGCAAACGTGCCGAAGTGCTAGCGCCTCGCTATGTGGACCGCGGACCTGGCGTCGTTCATGGCGGGCTGACTAGCGGCGGCGCCTGGCAACAAAACCCCGGAATGTTTCTCCACCGGTGCAACGTCGGGCAGACTAGTGAGTCCCTTAGGGACACCAGAATCGGAAACGGCCTAAGAGAATGACATAGGGTCAGCGTCACCGGGGGCTGGTTGGTTGCGCCGAGACTCGACGGAGCAGAGTCCGGGGGAGGGAGGAGGCAGTGCGACAAAGTGGGTAAACATTGAGCGTCTGTTCTGGAAAGCGCGGGCCGGCGCGTGTTTACCATGTCTAAGACTCGAGGATGACGTTCTATATTTGAAATCGGATTCTAGGGGCCTCTGATTGGAAGCTATGCGGTGTTGCTCGTTCCACGTCTAAGACACGGAGAAGAGCCGAATAAGGCCGTCTACGCTTGGCCGCTTCGGGACGGCTACAACACATATGGTATCCTCGATTTATCTAGAAGCCTGAGCAAATGCTTAATTGACACGTCAAGACCGTGCTGAATTAAGAGTAAAGCCGGTTGCTATGTGGTGATACATTGGATGATGAGGACGACAGCAAGAACTCGTGCGTTCACGATAGAAGGGTGGACACCTCGGTTCCACCACCGATATGCTCGTCAGAACATAGAACAGCGATTTCTTGGCGGTCTTTGTTCGCCGCGAAAAGTTTGCCACGAATTCTGTTGAAGCACCTTGGCCGTAAAGCATAGGTGGCGTTTTGCCTGGCTGGCAACAAAGCCATCTAACTGCCCATGAAGCTTACTTGCCTTAGCTTAACGGCGATGGCAATAGCGTTTCTGGCGTGCGATTATTTCCTATTCCCCGACCCAACCTTTCGACGTTCAGTTGTATTGTTTTGCCGAGGCTATCGAGGCATGTAGGTTGTCAATGTCGAGGAACTCGCTGGATTGCGGGCACAGCAAATCACGAGTGTCCCGTGCCGCCCAATACGGGCCCCAGCATGCCCTGCGTCAAATTGCCTAGATTGGGAAATTCTGTGATGAGGGCCATATGAAGAACTTTTGTCGGATTCTCTTAAAGCAGCTTAGGAGCGCGGCGGAAAGAATGCAAGACAATGTCTAGGATTCCGATTCACTGGCAATGAGACATGAGATTCCAAATGCTTGGCAAACGGTCCGACTTGCCGGTTCCCGGATGCGGAGACCATGGGAATTTCTTCGGCCGAGATCTGAGTCTGGTGGGGACCCCGGACAGACGCTCGCGGCAGCGACATGCGTTGTCACCTAGCCACTGCTGGTCTTGACGCCTGATTCTTCTTCCTGCGTGCTTCTCGTTGGCTTCATAAATGGATACGATCCTCTTGTTGCGTCATGTCTCTATCGGCTGTCTAAAATCACCTAGGTCTGCCCGAGACGATCCATGCCTATTCCCTCAACAAACATACTGATTATCGTGCGGATAGGTCTTCCAACAGGGCCAATCGCGCCTCTCACGGCTGCCCCTTCCCATGATGCCGCGTCTCCGGCGATGTTGACCCCGAGGAACGTGGCCGGTCCGCTGTAATTGCAAATCTTACAGTGCTGTCATCATAGCTTGGGGTTGTTAGCGTTCATCCCGACAATAGCATCCAGGCAAGGGATGCTGTCATTTACGTAGATAAACTTCTTCTCTGCACCCCTAAAGTCAGTCTTCATGGTGCGAAGGCGGAGCTGGACAACCAGGCTGCGTCAACGTACCCCGGTACAGGGCTAAATTCCGTGCCGCACACGTGTGCGGATAGAGGCTCAGTGATAGTGAAATCCTCTTTTAAGCGGCGGCCATCCGATTGGAGGGCTGGCCAGGCCTGCCGGCAGAATTGCAGGAGGAAATTGGCACTCTCAGCCTACCGCTTACCTAGAGGAATAGGTTCGTAGGTCTAGACGTGCCAATCGAGGCCTGCAAATCAATATCCATATTAAACCCAGATCAATTGTGACCCTTCCTTTCTCCACCTGGCGACTCAACTCATGCATGTTGGAAGCACCCTGGCATTCGGCACGGTTGGTGTGAATCCTGAGTCAAAGCCTCCTTGGAAATATCAGCTAGCAGACACCTTAACCTCTATCCAGCAGCTAGGAGCACACGCTCGAACAGCCATCGGTTTCTCTGGAGTTTGTAAACTCTCCTTGGGTGACTTGTAGGCTGCTTCCAATGTCTTTAATATCAAGCTTATTTACTCGGTCGTTAGAAAGTAGTCCCAGGTGCTCTGAAGAGGTCGTGGACTTGGCACTTGTTCCTCATGCATATTGGCCCCCACTACAGGCTGACGTGAGAATGCTAAATTCATGCAGGGGCAGGCTGGAGCGAGTTGCCCGACTAACCCCGGGCGTCGCGAAGAGTCACAGGTGGGTCAATACTACTTAGGTTACACCAACTGCTTCGGACTATGAAGCTATGGATGAGGCCCGGCGCTGGATGCCAGAATAGTAATTGAACCATCTAAGTACAGCTTCAGAGATGTCAGTCCTTGGTCAACACTGCGGCAGAATCACTGCCGTGGCTATGCTCAGCGGTGGGCTGGAGACCTGGAAATGCTAGTTCTCCATTGCTGATTGACCCTGTCGTTCATTGGGACCAACGAGACTTCTCTTAGTAGATGCTTGCGCGGGGTCCCTCTTTTTGCCAGGCCCCATGCTGCCCTCAGCCTGCAGCATGAGACCCGTTTGCCAGCAGGGTTGACTGCAGCATAGAACAGAAGCGGGTAATTGTCCAAGCCTCATCCAACACGAGAGGCCTCTCTTTCTTGGCCGAATTTCTTCTTGGCCGGGTGTTGCGGCCTTTTATCACTGAGTGAGATAAGAAAACTGTCCGCAAAAGTTCAACACCCTACTACCACTACCTCGCCCATCAGACACGAAGAGTGGTCTTCGAAGAATCATCCAACACGGAAGGCAATTACACACTTCACAACGGAGAAAATACCCCAACGGCAAAGATCATGGAGCAGGGCAAAGCCCAGAACGACGCGGGCCCAGGCACCTCCACAGAACACGGGTTCCGATACGTGGCGCCTCGATGGTTCCTCGACAATATCAAAACCGCCGAAGAGCTCAAGAAAGCTCAAGCCAGAATCTGGCTTGTCGACGAGGGCACAGAAGCTTTCGAAGGATCAAGCGTGGCCGAAGCAACACCTGATGAGAAGTTCTTATCTGAGGCTGCCGGCGATGGGCGGGACAGCTACTTCACTGTTGGTCGCGAAGTCGTGGAGGACCTCCTAGACACCGCAACCTCGCTACAAATGGTGAATCTCGCAGGCCGCTTATCGCGCACCCAATCCAGCATCACACTGTCATGCGAGATGAGATTCGGTTTGCAGTTCTTAGACGAACTTGTCATCTTCATGGCCAAGGAACTGGACTTTTCACTCGTATCGATCAACTCGCAAGATTTGGAAGATGTCGGACTGGACTTCTATTGCCAAAAGAAAGCCTTTGAACGAAGTAAGAGCCAAAGGGAGCACCAGACAGATCATGAAGGCAACAGCATCAACGACGATGACAACGACATTGGAGACAGCGACAACGACTCTGACGCCAGCGATGGCAACTATGACACCTCGAACATCGCCCAAAAGGCTGCGCAACGCTATTTCGGGGTTTGGAGAGACTCTGTTTCAGAAGCCGAGAAGAAACGTAGCATCGATGCACTGTCTGCTTTGCTAGATGCCGTGGAAAAGAAGGGAAAGGCTGCGAATGGACACAGGGAGGATGGGGAAGGCTTTGTTCCTCATCATACGCCCCAGCCTCCGCTGAATGGCTTGGTGTCGAAGCCAGGCTCTACTATTCTCTATCTCCGTGATGGCTTGGAATCACTGGAGCCATCCGAACATGGCCACCAGACGTGGGGATGCAGGCTGCAGGACGCCGTCAATCAGCTTAGAAAAGGCGGGGAGAAAGTCATCATCGTCATGGCCGCAACGCATACAGATGCCGATGAACACGGCATCGACTTGCACCCAGACATGCCCTGGAAAATATCTAGCTGTCACTGCCATCGGCTTTCGAAAGACGGACGTTACGTTGAGATTCGCGATTCCCGGCCTGGGACGACAATCCCCTTGATGCCACTGAACGTTCCAAGAGGTTGGCTAGATGAGAGAAAGTCTGAATGGGAAGGATCTATCGCTGCAACTCGTATTCAATCCTTCAAACGCAGATTGAAAGCGCAACTAGCACAGTACCCTTCGATGCCCCCGGACCTCCTGGAGCCACAGCACGACTGGTTTTCGCTGCTGCCTGAACGAGTTGCAAGCGAGTTCGCTTCGGTGCATTTTAAGGAGAGTGTTAACGTAGCGTTCAACCGCCTACTCTCCCGGTGCTCTAGAAAGCAGAAGGTTGATTCCAGCGATGTTCGAGCCATTCTTCTTCGGATCAATGGCAGTGACACATCGACAACGGTGGAAGATGGCGACTCAGAGGTAACTAGAACCAGTTAGGAAGTCACTTTGCAATCTGTTGATCAGCCGTAGGGTAATTCCGACAAATGCGATGATGAATCCAGCGAAGACAACAATGAATGTGAGCTTCTTCTACAATTTGATGCGTCACGATCCAAGCATGTCATGTTAACATTAAAAAGCTTCGGAGAGTCCGTGGGAAGAAAAGTTGCGTCAGCTTAGGTATAAGTGCAACGACTTCGAGAAAGAGCTACTGCCCAGTATTATTAACCCAAGTAAGAGGCATAACGAGACTAATTAGTGGTCTATACACTACCTCCTGCATGGCTAATTTTTTGTTAGATGATCTTGATGCACAACTCGACAATGTGGTTCTCGACCAGGATGTGATGACAAGCATTACGACCATTATACAGCAGCAGCAGCATCAACCCGATATTGGAGCAGCCTCGTCTGGGATCATGGATTTGGTCAAAATCAGAGGCATCTTGCTCTACGGACCACCTGGCACCGGAAAGACGCTTCTGGCACGTGTGATTGCTAAGAGCACAGGACACAATATGATTGCCGTCGACCCCGCCACTATCACAACCTGTTTAGTAGGAACGACTGAGAAACGCATTCGCGCTGCCTTTACCCTGGCGCAAAAGCTCTTCCCATGCATAATATTCATTGACGAACTCGACTCCCTATTTCTCCGCCGCACCAGTAATGACAGACCCTTCGAGCGTGCTTCTGTCATCCAGTTCCTCCAGTCTATGGACGGTTTGGTGCAAAACAAGCGCGCTCCACTCGTCATCGGAGCCACCAACAAGCCAATGGATCTCGACAGCGCCTTCTTACGCCGACTGCCGCACAAGGTTTCTCTTGGACTCCCGAACGCCAAAGCGAGAACACGAATACTCCTTCTGCTTCTTGAGGGAGTCAACTTGGATCATGTCAATATCGACCATCTTGCCACCGTAACCGAAGGATTCTCTGGAGCAGACCTGAAAACCCTTTGTAGCCAAGCAGCCCTTGATTGGGCTGTTCAGAACAATATGGAGTCAGGTCAACCAAGATCGGAGCTTGAGGCGCGCTTGACGGACGCCCACTTTTCCAAGGCATTCGGTAAGATAAAGCCAGGTACCTCACAGAAGGATTTGGCGTTACTAGAGGAGTTCACAAAACGTTTTGCCCCTGCCACGCGGGCGAGTTCCAACCAAGCGCATTCTGATTCTCCGGTAGAGAAGAATTATTACGAAGTGACCGGTAAGTTTGTGTCAACCACCAAGCATCTGGACGCTTGCCACATCGTGGATGGGCGTAAATCATGCATGTCCTAACACATGTTCAGATGCGTGGACGAACTTTCCCGAGAAAGCACGGAAAGTCATTCGTTGGATTGACTCTCAAGAGCCCAACGGAGAAAGTAGCCCATACTTCTGGGAAAAGAAGTTGCTGCCCCTTCTGATTGACCCGCAGACAATCGGAGCATGCTGGTCCGACCTCGCGATCCATCCCAAGACTGAGCAGGAGATCAAGGAAATCCTCAATCACCATAACAACAGCTGCGAATCCACACAATCCTACGGTCTCCTGAGAGGTAGCCATACAGGAGGTGCCCTTGTTTATGGACCGCCTGGGACAGGTAAGACTCAATTGGCACGTGTTCTAGCCCACGAGTCTGGAACAGTCGTCATATGTGCCACTCCAGCCGACCTCGTGAGCAAGCATTGGGGGGAGGGGCCTAAAGCAATCAAGGGTCTCTTCAATCTCGGGAGACTACTAGCCCCGAGCATCATCTTTATTGATGAGGCGGAATCAATGTTCCCAGCCAGAGAACTGATGCAGCGCCAGCGCGAGCTCGCCGATATCAACCAACTGCTACACGAAATGGATGGGTTGACGAAGTCAAAGGAGACGCCATTCGTTCTGATTGCTACCAATCTTCCTGGACGCCTGGACACAGCTGTTCTACGTCGTGTCCCTAGCAAATTCTACTTGGGACTTCCCACTACGGAAATCAGAGCAAAAGTCTTCGCAGCTGTCTTGAAGGAGGAAATTCTCCATTCTTCGGTTAACGTATATCAACTCGCACTCCTGACGCCTGGCTTGACAGGATCGGATATTCGGACACTATGTGTGCAAACGGCTATTATCTGCGACAGGATTGTGGAAGAGGGTGACAACAAGGGCAAAAGACTCCTCACTAGAGACCATTTTGCGGAAGCTCTCAGTAGAATGAGCCCGACCTTCACTAAAGAGGCACTCTCATCCATCAGAAATTTCGTAGAAGCGAGTCATCCTGTGGGACTGGAGCAGATGGAAGCATGGGAGGCAGACGCATTACGAGTCCAAGAATTTTGGGCCACAAGGAAGACTGATTCCGGCGTAAGTGGACAGAGCCATACTGCAGATTTTCCAAATAACGAGAACCCCTCTAATCCCCTCTTCGACGAAGGTCCTTCCGACTCAAGCGGAGGACCTGTCTCCATCATAAACCCACCGGCCGGCTGTCTCGAGAAAACACGTCGGTGTGCTAGTTACACCCCGCTACCTACTCCGACATCAATTCGGCTTGTAAAGCTTTACAACTTTACTGGGTCTAAACCATGGTCCATGGATGAAGCCATCCGGTGTTCAATTGTTCTCGCGGACCTAGCAGATACGCCCGAATATTTCGCTCTCTCATACACGTGGGGCGATCCCCGTACGATCTACACAGAAAAGAATGATGTGTTCTCCGCCGAGGCCTGGGCATCCCCCGCCTTTGAGATTGACTGCGATGGCCATGCTGTCTCTGTCGCCACGAATCTGTATACGGCCCTCGTTTCTATCCGTGGGAAGTTCAGCGAGAGGAGATTCATCAAGCCAATTGCCGAAGATCAATTTCGCTCCAACAATGCGGATTATTCCTACATATGGATCGACGCTCTTTGCATCAACCAGGATGATTTACAAGAAAAGGCCAACCAGATCCCTCTTATGAATCGTATTTACAGTCAGGCCCGTGCTACAATCATGTGGCTTGGCGGCGAGGAGCCGCTCATCAAGAAGGGTGTTCCTGAAACCATGGAAAAACTTCAACTCGTGGTCAATCGGCTCCGGGAGAATATAGGGCCCGAAAATGAGGACCTGGTGATTGATTGGTGCCGAACATTCGACATCTACGACCCTGAGGCCTATGAGGTGCTTGGTCTGGAGCCTATCGACCTGGAGGATCTTATTGGCTGGTACCTCCTCTTTAGCCGGTCTTGGTTCAAGAGAGCATGGGTAGTCCAGGAATGGGTCCTGTCTCCGACCTGTTTCTTCCTCTGTGGTACTCTCACGTTTTCTACAGAAGCCTTTTGCAGCATGTTCATTGATTTCTCGCGCCGGCATTGGACATTGCAGATTCAAAAGCTGGTCATTGCTAATCTCTTAGATCCCGAGACGATGGCCATTCCTCATGGGCTAGAACAGTTCAATAGCGACCATCGGGACTTTCCTTTGGAGTCCAAATATCGCGCCCTGGCGCTGTTTCGGGCGAAATTGGACTACAGCATCTTCGACGAGCTCGATGAGTCTCTTCTGGCTGTTTACATTCTGAGGGATTTCTTTACCGACGAGCGCTCGAAAACCGTGAGTCTCTGATACAAAGCACGTTTGGAATGAAAGCTGATGCTAGCTGTCTGCGTAGCCTCCGCGAGATCCAAGCTCACAGGAGCTATGGAATATTGGCATGTCGATCCAGCTGTTCCGTGGCAGGCGCTGCTTTAACCCACGGGATAAGATTTATGCATTCCATGGAATCTTCAAGAATTCCGACGGAATGTCGATATTTCCCTCCCCGGATTATCTGAAGTCAGTTTCTGAGGTCTACACTGAAGCCACCCGTGCCATCGCCCTCGACATAGGAATTTCATTCCTCCACTTCCGAGAGTTTCGATCAAGCAACCCTCACGGTCTGCCCTCCTGGGTGCCCGACTATCAAGTAAATGATGGCTTCCTGAAGTTGGACAACCCATTTACGCCCACCAAGCATCCGTCCAGCTTCTTCAAAGCTGCGTCCGGTCTGGGAACGTCTACGTTGGTATTCAAGGAAAATGATAGACTCGGGTTGTTTGGCTGCCGTGTCGACACAGTGATCCGTCCGGAACCATTCAGACCGCAAACAGGAACTATGGCTTCAGACTGCAGACACTTATTGGAAACACTGCGCCAGATCCCGGAAGAGTCTTTGATTCCAATGCCGCCTTCAGATGTCTTGCGTTGTTCAGACGGGCCAGTGACGTCTGAGGCTACTAAACAAAGCCGATATGAGGTTCTTTGGCGAACCCTCGTCCAAGATCACATAAGCGACCATGTTGCACATCATCCAGCACCCAGCAAGATGGGAGACTTGCTCATGGAGCGCCTGGACGTATTACTTGGAGCACAATGTGGGTATGTTGTGGCGAAAGACATAAAAGAGCTGTTGGAGCATTGGGGGCAAGAGTCCACGAAATGCGATGACAGCCGACAGTTTTTCGACGAGTGCTCTCCGCTACTGAGACGCCATCAAAGACTTTATCAATTGTTGGGCACCCCATTGATCGGAGCTCCGGATACCGAGTACGATAGACGGACGCAAGTGGACGGCTTATTTGAAATGAACGCAGTCATCGAGATGCTGCAGGGAAATCTCCCTTTCCAAAGCGAAGACCGGCCAAGCCCAAAAGTGTGGACTCAACATCAGCACCTGTGGGAATGTTTGCGGGCTGCAATTGAAGCTCGTGATCGTGACACGTTCAATGAGGTGTTTAGGGAGATTTTGCATAATCTCTGTTCCTTCGAGACTTCCTTCGAGACTTCGGGAGAGGCTCAAGAGATCAACGTTGACAGATTCGGTCGAAAGAATCTTTTGTTTACAACATCCGAAAGACGGTTGGGGCTGATCGTCGATGGGATCGAGCGGGGCGACGAGATCTGGGTAATACAAGGTTTGAATGTACCGGTTGCACTAAGGTGTGTAGGAGATGGGTTGTATAGTCTGGTGGGAGTTGTCTATGTTCATGGCATCATGCATGGTGAGGCGGTGCTTGATTCAACGGATGTTGTTGAGTTGGGCTTGATATAAGCAAGCGTACCTCACCTTATACTTTCGTTTACCTACAGTCATTCATAAGTTTAATACGATTACGAGAGTTGAAAAGGAGAAAGAAAAACTAAGAACAATGTTAAATGAGTTCAGCTGAGGAGTGTTCCATACGTTCCCGAACAGCTGGATTATGGGTATTTATCTTGAGAAAGCTTCCAATCACTCATCCGCTTCTCGACAGCATCAAGTTTCCTAGCTGGGTCAATGTATGACAAGTTCCGTCTCTCGGGGGTTGGTGTCGAGAAACTCCCCTTGCATTATGCCGTCAACATACGCGTCCCCTCGAAAGTAGAAACCCCCTTCATCACGCGGACGCAAAATAATCGGCAACTCCACGCCCCAGACAAGAGCAGCCACATCACCAGTCGCAGCACCTACATGGCAAAGTCCGAACATGCCCTTTGCCGTCTTAAATAGCGTTCGGCGCCTGTTCATGTTTCCCACACGTTGTCGCCATCGACGCGCGAAACGCTCCACGTCCTGGCTCTCTAAAGGCCCCCTGTCTTCAGGGAAAAAATTCGAGTCCTTGCGAATACATGCGATCTGTTCAGCTGTCATTGTTTCATGGTCTATGCTTTCTACGCGCACGATATTGCGAAACATCGCGGCAAATCCCTCGGTTTCGACTAATCTGCAGTCGCAAGGCAGAGTATGGATAAGTTCGTGGGCTTTACCGTTCGATACGGTCCTCCAGACGTAGCTCTCGCCCGACCCGGAGTCTGGTCCCAGCCCAACGAAGGCGACTATCGTCCGGAACCATCGGTCTACGTCTGGCTGGCGGGGCGGCTCATAGCTATCTACGCCAATCCACTCTGGCGCTTCCATAACGTCGGTGATCTTGTCGACCAGGCATCCCCGCCGGCGGAGGATTCGTGAAACGTCGAGGTAATCGCCTGACTCTCGGCTCGGTTGGGGCCTGTCCCGGGCGGCGCGGAACTTTCGCGCATCGTTGACGCCCCACGTTCTGATGCCGCGGGCCCCGACCTCCCTCCAGTCGGGAACCCAGGTGGGCAACGGCTCCTCCGGGTTGCCCGGCGGGAGGTCGGCCAGACAGAACAGGAAGTCGCCCCGCCCCTTCTCACCCGTGCGGAGCATGGTCCTGGTCGCCTGCGCAAAGACGTCGACGTACGACTGGGCGTAGTCGGCGCGCAGGTCCCGCTTCTCCTCCTCGCTCAACAAGCCAAGAAGCCCGAATACGAGGTCTCGCGGGTCTGACGCGACGTAATGGGGCCGGACAGACGCCGCCCTCCTCTCCCAAAGAAGGTCCTGTAGCCGGGGCGGCGTGAAGTCCTCCCGGCCGCACGTGCGACGCGTACCCAAGCACAAGACGAGGCAGGTTGTGCCGCTCAGGCCGAGGGATGATATAATCGCAGTGCGATCCATCGTAAACAGCGTGGCATCGAAGATTTCTACCGGGGCAGACCTGGTGCCAACCATGACGACTGCCCTCCGCGCCAGGACGACCTCCTGGATGATCCAGATCCGGGACCAGTAGCTTCTGGTCAGAATGCCTTCAACTCCGCGGCGGATAGGCCCCGGGGTCTTGTAAACCTTTCGGCGGAGACCGTAGACAGCCATACCCAGGCCCCAGCCCTCTGGGACGTCTTCATAGCCCTTTTCGTCGTAGTCGTTGTCTTCAGGGAAAGCCGCACTGATCTCCTGCACCAGGCGAGAGACTGCACCCCATTTCATTCCCAAGTCCAGAGCGCCGCCAGCGTGAAGCGCAGGTCCGAACCTGGAGACCAGGTCCATAACTGCATCAGTGTCTTCAGTACCGGGACCAAGCCATCTATAGACTAACTCGGCACCGCTGTAGATGTTCCCCATCATTTTAACCTGGTGGTTCTTCTCCGCTAGGTTAGACTGTTCAATACACACGGCGTCGATCCAAAGCCACGACCGGGAAACGTTCTTCTGGAACTGCTCTAGCGCGTTGTGTAGACTCCGGGTCACGACGGACATACACCCGTTAATTTCAATCTTCTTAGTGTCTGCCGGGTCCCCCCAGACATATGACAGGGTCGCGTAAGAGACTTCGTCGTCCAGCGACACGGTCCGGAGCTCGAGTGCGATATCATGTACGGGTGGTTTGGCGTGCTCAGCCAGGGGCCGAAGAAGCCTGACGAGCCTGATCTCGTGTTTGGCCGCGTCGAGAGGAGGATAGATGACCATGCTGAACTTGACGGCTCCCAACCGCCTTGTTTGTTGTCTAAGATCGATGGGTATTACAACTCAACCGGATATGTTTCATCATTAAGGTGAATATGCTTAGGAGAAGGAATCAGGCTGAGGGAATTCAGCACGTAAGCAGATCCCCTGAGGAAGCTGCAGCTTAGTGGGTATTGCCGGGCACTGCTCTATGCAAGCTCTATACTGAGAACCGGCATCTGTTTCGCTATGATACCCCGGGGGTCTTTGCGCGCTCATGGGACTCGTTATTATTCCTCTAATATGTAGGCGTATTCTATTAGCGACGTTCTATGCATCCTTGCCTTCGAGACTTTCGGCATTGTTTGCTAAAATGCGCGTAACCCTTGTGTGGCTTAGCGATATCACAGACTGTGTATTGCAAAAGTTTCCATGCGAATTTCAAAGCTTCGTGGCAGGTATGTGCTCTAGAATGAGAGAATGGCACTGAGACTGCAGTGTAGCCCACCGTCGGGTGTCCAAGGCCGTCGGGGCCGGCGATGCTTTTCGGACTTTCTTCGGCCGAGACCCGAGAGTGGGGCTGCCGGCCGGGCGTCTGCCGCACAGTGGCAACCTGTGAGGAAAATGGAAAGCGCAGAAAAAAGGTACCCCCGAACTGGTGAACGCCCCACCCACGGATGGCACCGCAGACTGGAGCTGGACCCTTCAATCAACCACGCCACCCCGCCGCCATCACCCCACGAACTCATCATCGACAACTTCAATTGAAGCAGCCATGGCGAAGACGAAGTCAAAGAAGAGAAAGCAGAATTCACAGGCCGATGCACCGAACAAGTTGGCCAAAACGAGCGCGACGACGACAACCCCTCCCCCGACCGATAGCGATGGGGACGCCACCCCCCTCGAGCCTAAGAGCTTGCAGACGGTCATCTCTGACGAGGAGCTCGAGATCGCGGTCGACACTCTCAAGACACTGGCGCAATACCCGAACCTGATCAAGTCGCGAGCATGCAAGGACCTTCGTGTCGCCGTCTACGACTTCCGTCAGGCCTCCGCAAGCGATGCTCGTACGTTTTCGCCACCTGCCATCCCATATCAATTGGAACAAGGACTGACATCTCGAACCTGCAGCTGCATCGAACCTCGGCCTCGTCGCACGCATCACATCCGCCCTTACCGATGAACGATATACAGAAGCGAGGATTCTTCTCGCCGAAATGAAGATCCGCGAGCAAGAGCCGAAGCTCGGCGCCCTGTGTCGCTGGGTGCGAGACCTGGATGTCATCAGCGGCTTGTCGACAATACCAGGCGGAGACGGCTCGGACATCAAGCGCAGCGAGCAGGACGAACAGCGCCTCCGAGTTATCGATGCCATCCTTCGCGTGACTGGCCCCGTCGACACCAACCCGAATGCCCTGCCCATTCCATCAACACCAGGCATCGCCCTCCAAGAGATCTGGGACCTGCGTTCCTCAACGCCATCCGAAGAAATATACGCGTCCGTACTGGACAAGACGATTTTCAACTCAGCCCCGCCATCACTTGCTACTGGTCTCCGAATGATCGAGAGGACACCTGGCCCGGACCGAAAACCGCCCAACCACCACGACGCACTCCTCTACACCAATGCACCCAACACGATTCCCCTCGCCGCAGACCGCACCGATATATCTTATCAACCACATCCCATCGTCCCAAATCTGGGCGTGATCAAGAATGTCCTCTCACCAGAAGAGTGCAAGGCCATCATTGCTGCCGGCGAGACCGTCAACTTCCTCCCCGACGCACCCCTCCGCGAAGATGGCGATATCAGCATCCTGGCCCACAACTTCTATTGGGTCGTCGACCCTCTCTTCCATGACACCCTGTGGTCCCGCGTCTCAGCACACGTCCCGGCATCGGTCAAAGGTCGTCTAGCACGCGGTCTGAACCGCCGGTTCCGCGTGTACCGCTACGTCCCCGGCGCAGAGTATCGCGCTCATATCGATGGTGCCTGGCCTCCATCTGATGTCCTCCCGGACGACACGTATGTGTACGACGCGTCGCCGGAAGGAAAGAAGCAGAGTTCTCTGTTTACGTTCTTGATCTACTTGAACGATGAGTTCGAGGGAGGAGAGACGACATATTTCTTGCCGGCGGCGAGGGAAGGGACGCTGAATGCGTACCCGATCAAACCTGTGATGGGAAATGTTGCGTTATTTCCTCATGGAGATACTAGTGCGTTGCTTCATGAAGGCACGGGCGTGAGGAAGGGGGCAAAATATGTCATCAGGACCGAAGTGGAGTACGATGTTGAGCCATCGGAAAAGTAAAAGTTTATGATTTATTAATGACAAACCAAATATCCATATTTCATGAGCTGTTTTTAGTTTGGCGACGCTGAAACAATATAATTAAGGGGCTTCCACTCTGATTTCAGGTCGTTCTCCGCTGACGTCAAACTTTGGTCGTAGAAGCCTCCGCCTCCCCTTGTCCCAAGTGTGCCGCGCCGACAACCGTCTCATCGTCATCTACAAAAGCCTTGTCGCCGAAAGCCATTGCTATCTCTTCAAGCGTGTGATTCGCCGTCTCGACGTAGTAGAACTTGGCCAATGCGACTGATATCAGGCAGAACCCCGCGATGATCACATAGTAGTAGCCTCCAATGCCCGCGAATGCGTCGGGGGCCGACATGCCGATAGCGAAGTTGAACACCCAGTTGGAGCAGGTGGCGAGCGCCATGCCCTTACTTCGAGCGCGCAGGGGGAAGATCTCGGCTGGGAGCAACCAGGGCATGGGACCCCAGGTGAAGCCGTAGATGGCATTGTACTGAGAGAAACGTAAGCATACATCATCGCGTCATGCTAGGGGGTAAACCTACGATAACGACAAAGGCATAGATGCCATTCGCACGAACATTGATGTCAGGTATATGTGCCTCGGTGAAAGCGCAGACGATGCTGAGAGCGATGGCCATGAGAATACCTTGATAGTTAGCTTCCCGTGCATGAGTAGAAGAGAATATCGGAACTATGCTTACCACCGAGGATCAACAGTGGGCGGCGTCCCCATCTATCAGCTAGCCACCAAGACAAGGTCGTCGCGGCTACATATGGGATCGAGTTCGCAGCAGTGTAAAGCAGCGACTTGGACTGGCTCATGCCAGCCTTGGCCAGGGTCGTGGGCAGGTAGAACGAGATGATGTTGATTCCGTTCAGCTGAGCAAACATCTGCGCAGTAATGCCGACGATGGTCCGCTTTCTATAACGCGTAAACATCTCCCTCCACGACGATTGTCCGAGAGTCGCCTCGTAGCGAACTGCTTCGCTGATCTCGAGCATGACTTGCTGGACGTGTTCAGCCTGCGTGTTACCATCCGGCGTATGCAAATCGGCAACAGTCTGTATGCACTCCTGGGTGAAACCGTTCCTTGCGAGCCAGCGGGGTGTTTCGGGAAGAATGAAAGACATGGCGAAGAGGATGAACGCGAGACCCATCTGGATGAAGTAAGGCCCCTGCCACGACTCGCTCTTGGGCACGAGGTGGTAGAAGCCGTAGTCAACCCACGTCGAGAGCGCGTAACCTCCGATGAGGAACGTGTATTCGACACCTACCATGAGGCCACGGCGATGCGGTGCGGCGATTTCAGTTTGGATGACGGGGACGGTCATTGATAAGAAACCAACGCCGAACCCTTGGATGGTTCGTCCGGCGATGAAGGTAGCAAAGTCAGGGGCGAAGGCTTGGATGAAGGCGGACGCGAAGTAGATGAAACCTCCCAGTCGAACACATCGCTTTCTGCCAACCATATCGCCAATATTTCCGGCCATGAGAGAGCCAATGGCGGCGGAGACTTGCAGACATGCGACGAGGATGCCCGTGATGGAGGGGTTGATGTCATCGCTTGAGCCATGGGCGCCTCCGTAGTCTGCGAAGAACCTCTTAAGGAACACGGGGTTGACCAAGAGGCCGGCCACGATACCTGATTATTGTGTCAGTCAAGAATACTCAGGAACGAATTTGAACCGATGGACGGACCTTGGTCATAGCCAAACAGGGCGTCTCCAAGAGAACCGAATGCGCAAGTCATCCATAGCAGAGGCTTACCCCTGAAGGGGTAGCGAGCATGGACAGTCTTCGGCTTGATCTTTGACTCGAGCCATGAGACATGCGGCGGCGGTAGATCTACGACATTGGAAAGAACGGGAGCAGACTCCAGAAGAGTTGGTGCAGGTGGCTTCTCCATTGCTTCGGTGGTGTGACAAGACAACTTCAATTCGCTATATTAGGACGAACTCCGGAATGCCTACCCCGTGGGGAGAATCTGGGGTTATTTAAAGCATCGACTTTAGAACTCATTCATGAACCTTTTACCTGGAGCCGTCGGAACCGGTAGATGTCTGCAAATCGCGGGGTATGGTCGCAGTAGCTTCGTCAACTCGGCACCATTTTCAACCATCCCCACGATTGCGCCAACATAGAAAGAGAGCAACCACAGCCCTATCCCTGTTTTTCCCCGGGCCTGAAATTGTGCTAAAGAATCAGATGACAACATGCCCCTGCGGAGTGAACCGCTTCACAGGCTGAACAGGGGATGGGCGAAGACTTAACATCCGTCGGAACCGTATATGTGCGTCAGTGCAGTGATTGGCCCGGATCCGTATGCCCACAACATGGGTACCAAGACTTCAAAGCTCGCGAAGAATTTTCCTTTCTCTTCAGTCGTATCCGGTTTACAGAAAACCCAGTTGCCGTAGCTTCAGGGAGTAAAGCTCCGGTGCCGGTGCGGAGTACTGAGATTAGATGGCGCCATCGGCATACGTCGGAGGCCGAGATCAGCCAAAATTTCAACTGTGTTTTATGCAGCCAGGTGAAGGGTATTACGAAAGCAGAGAATCGGGAGAAGATCCGCGCTGTTTTGTTAGGTCTCGGCCTCACCTTGAAAGCGCACGACGTTTTCTAGATTGAAGAATGATCATCAGGAGAAGACTCTGGCCGTGGAGGCTCTGTCCCTCGCTACTCTGAATCTAGCCAGAATGAGTTCACTGGTTAAAACCCATTCAATTTGGGGTCTCTGGGAGATCACGGAACTTGGCCGCTCCACGTAGAGTCCCAAAGCCAGAAGAGACCGTTCGCCCCATAATCTACAGCATACTGCCCTGGCGATTCGGTAGGACCCTGGTACGCAGACCCAGCTGCATAACTAATCTGTTGCGATTGACCTCCTAGCAATGCACCATCACGCCTTGATTCTGACGCAAGACCAGGCTCCAGGTACTCATTTTGGAACGGCGGGATAACTAGCGCAAGTCAGCGTGTAAATATGAGGCTCGTAGAGGAGGTGAAGACGGACTCTGCTGAACCGAAGCCAGACTTTCGTTCAGGCGCTGTGCAAAGCTTGGATTAGACCCATGCCCTTGGTCTGGCCCGTGAACCAAAATATTAATCACGGACTCAGACTGGGTGTGAGACTCCCGCTCCGACATTGAAGACCTGGGGTCAAGGTCAGGGAGAGGTCGCGGTGCCGCCACTGTATCGGTGACGGTCGAGTTAGAAGCTGCCGTTCCGATCATAGCTTCGCCCTCGCGTCGAAGAAGCAGGCGTATGAGATTCTTCAGCACAGCACTGCTTTGGCTCGACAACGACGACCTCTGACCTAGAAGCTCTTCTAGCCGGAAGACCTTGGTAATTGGCCTTTTTATCCCCTGGGCTTGATCGGAAAGCGGGTCCGAGAGAGCAACCAGAATCAGCACAATCGCTGCGTTGAACATGTTCATGGCCACAAATGCCACGAGGTGGCTTTCAGTGGCAAGCTGAGTGAGCTGTGGTAGCTCCGTGACGCTGGCAGTTCTGACTGCTGCGTCCCACCATTGTTCTGAGATTGCAGTTGGCTCGATGCCGAGATCCTGATTCTCGTGAGGGGAGTGGACACTGCCTTGGGAGGCTAGGCTCTGCGGGCCCCCGTGGCTTGCTGATGGCGAAATCATTTCTGCGACACTGCTGCCATTCGGTCCTGGACTGCTCAAAGAAAGGTTCTCCAAATGCCGAGCCAGGAATGGTCGATGTAGCACAATCAGCAGGTTGTCGAATGTAAGCTGTAAAGACAAAGACTGTAGGAGATGCGCGCGTACACTCCATCCCGTGGTAGACGGGTCGTAGTCCTGCTTCAAGTCGAGGCATAACTCCGGCGGCAAACGGCGGCGCCAGGATGAGAGTCGCTGAATGACGTTAGTGATGAGGGAGCGGTGCTCCGAGTCAAAGTACTGGCATGTTGCGCGTGCCGATAGAGAGCCAAATATTTTCTTCAGCGCTGGTGACGCGATGAGGTATAGCTGTGTCAGCTCTGTCTGATATGGCGAGTAACAAACACCAGTGACTTGTGCTTGTGTAGCCCCAGAGCCAAAGAATGGCGACTCGTTGAACTTGGCCGGCAGATCGACGTTGTAGTCTTCGTCATTTATACTGAGAGGGCGCCCGTATGAGATCGAAGCGAATCTGACCTGTCAGAATTTACCACGGAAGGGGAAAGAAGGATGTTTAAATGCATACCTATCCCACGTGTAGATAGTCCACCACACCCTCTTACGCTCTTCGATGTCATCGAAAGATCCGTCTTTTTGTCCCCGATGTAAACCCAAGGCGTGAGACATCTTTATGGTTGCACCCAGCAGGGCAAAGGACAGGTTTGGTCGACCATGGTACACGTGATGTGACCCCAAAAGGATGAGGGTCTGCACCGCCGCCAGGGAACGCTGATCCATGACCTGAACAAGCCGCACTTCTACTATCTTGAGTAAATCATCGCTCCACAGCCTCCAATCTTGGCTAACATCGTGTGGACGCTTTTTGGATTGATACCATGCTGCCATACCCAGCACTGTCGACAGCAGAGTCAAGAAAGGTGCTTCAGAGGGATGTGCATAGCCATCTTCAATCGACTGAAGCTGGCGACGGAACTTTGGCTCGTACACGACCAGAGAGAACCAATGGACAGCTTCGAAGTACTCCTCCAATAGCAAATGGATCGTGCTGAGGTCAGGGAAGCGGCCTTCGAGAATTGTGGATATCGGAAGACGCTGGCAGCAATTCCTTGGGAGAGGAGTCCGGGTACCTGCCCCACCGTCCGGAATGGCTGATGTTTGGTTCTCGTCGATTGTTTGACTTCCCAGGCGATAAATCTAAGAGCGATGTTCGAGTCAGAGATTTGGAACAGTAGTATCAGAAACAACTCTCCCTTACCTTGCGCGCAATACCCATTGCAGACTCAGACTCCCCATAATCTAGCGACGGCCACGAAACATGTTGGGTAATCGATTCTGCGACGTGATCATCCTCAATAGTCCCCGCCACACAGTCTTCCCGCGGAGACAGGTTCTGCTGCGCTGGGAGGCTGGATGCAGAGCGGGCGTTGAGTGTATTGGTAGCTCGAGGCCGTCTTCCATGTGTTAGTAGTCATTTTTGAACCTCAAAGACTGTAATGCAACGCGTCAAGCCATCGATCGTGTTCTTACTTTCGCAACTTAGATGTGCGTCGCTCGCTGCGGCTCTGAGGCCTGCCTTTTGGGTGTTCGTCCAAAGACGCCTGCTTGCAATCAACGTTGGCTCGTACGCATAGCGAGCACGGCCTGAAGGCATCACACTAACACCTATCAGCGATCAAGCACGCTTGTTTGCAGATAATGTGGATAAACCTACTCTACTCTTGTTCCGACGGCATCTGTTGCATGCGTTAGACACCCGTGTTGGCAGCCGGCGGCTCGCAATGATAGCTGGAGAGCCGTCATCCGAAGCCTGTTGTCTAGATTCCGACATTGCGAAATGTTGAGAGTTGCAGCATGAAGAAGACGGAACCGAATGACCGGCTGGTATTACACGACATGCTTTGTGGAATTGACCTGCATAATCGGTACTGGGCTACTACACAAGGGCTAGGGGCGCAATTGAGCGAGCATTAGCCCAGTACAGACGGAACCGAGACCGAGACTGCTGAGCGATCGACACAAGTCGCGGTTCCGGCGGCACCCCTCACATCCTTACACTTGCCGCACCAGACTCCTCTTCTCCAACTTCCTCGGAACCGGCCCACGACAGATACTGGGTCAAGGGGGAGACTGAGTTGACCAATCATATCACACTCCAATAGAGGAATCAGTCTTTGGGCATTCACAGCCAACTTGCTATGATAAATATTCAGGTCTCTGCGTAAAAGCTCAAATACTAATCCGCAAATGGTCATTCGTCAAGCACCAATCTAATTCCGTTCAATTATCCATCAAGACGAAAGAAAATCTTCCTACAAACGCACTCTTCCAACCGCTCTCGGCGCCAAGCAGACAATGCCTTCAGAGTGCCCGCCCCCCGGCTACAGCCCACGAACGTCGAACCTTTCTTTCGTCCTCAAGAATCCACACGATGTCGATTTCGTCGAGCGACCTATTCCCCGACTCTCGTCACCGAAGGACGTGATAGTTGCTGTCAACTACACTGGAATATGCGGCTCCGATGTGCATTACTGGGATCATGGCAGGATCGGCCACTTCGTGGTAGAAGAGCCTATGGTCCTAGGCCACGAGTCATCTGGAACTGTGGTCGAAGTCGGTAGCGCGGTGACAGGTCTTCAGCCCGGCGACAAGGTTGCTATCGAGCCTGGCTATCCGTGTCGATGGTGCGCCGAATGTCTAGCAGGTCGTTATAACCTCTGCCCTGACATGGTGTTTGCGGCCACACCTCCACACCACGGCACGCTCACCGGCTTCTGGGCCGCTCCATTCGACTTCTGCTACAGACTGCCCCAGAATGTTTCCCTCGAGGAGGGCGCGCTTATTGAGCCTTTATCAGTAGCGGTTCATATCGTGAAGCAAGCTATGCCAACGACATTTCCTGGGGCAAGTATCGTCGTAATGGGAGCGGGCCCGGTGGGCATCCTGTGCGGCGCAGTTGCTAAAGCCTTTGGTGCGACCAAAATCATTGCCGTCGATGTGATACAGGAAAACCTAGAATTCGCGAGGGACTTTGGCTTCACACACGTGTACCTGTCCCAACGGATCTCGGCAGAGGATAATGCCAAAGCCCTTCTTGACCAATACGGTCTTGAGGGAGGCGCGGACATTGTCATTGATGCAAGCGGAGCGGAAAGCTCAATTCAGACCAGCCTTCACGTCGTGAGAGCTGGAGGCACTTACGTTCAGGGCGGCATGGGCAAATCTGATATCAGCTTTCCCATCATGTCCCTATGCCAAAAGGAGGTGGCTGCGAAGGGTAGTTTTCGGTACGGGCCTGGTGACTACAAACTTGCTGTTGAGCTGGTGGGCAGTGGCGCAGTACAGGCCAAGAAGCTCATTACTAGTGTGGTGGATTTCAGAGATGCCGAAAAGGCATTTCGCAGAGTAAAAGAAGGCAGCATAGGGAAGACTCTCATTGCAGGTCCGAACGAAGTCTCTTTGGCAGTACATAACAAGAACCATACGAGTGTTCTGAAGTAGGACTACTGATAATTAGCCTCGACTTCATAGACATAGATGCAATCGAATACAAGAATTAATTGAACACACAGTCTGAGAGGAGATTACTCGCCGATATTTTAAGCAATATGTGGTGTGAAGCTTCGCTTGGTTCAGTGGGTCTGGAGCAGAAAGCTTCAATAAACAAATAAACAAATTGAGCATTCGGCCAAGACAGCTTCAGGCACTGCAAAAGGCAGATGCGATGCATTCCAATCTTGATCTCTGGTCTTCTTAGGTCTCTTATAAAGGAAATTCAAAGTACTAGGTATCTTCGAAAAACTCAAACGGTCCAAGAATTCGAACTTACTAGGGAACAGTGGAGACAGCTGCGCTGTGCCGTAGACTTTTATGCATCATGGCGCGCCAACGAGCAAGAGGGGTCTGCATCGGCCATTTGCCTAGATGTAGATCTTCCCCTCAGTGGGTAATACAAAGTCGCGCCATGCCAGTATGATGCCGGCTCTGTGATATGCAGTACTTGAACCAATCACTCATCGTGACGGTGACCTTGCAGCGACGGCGCCCACCACAGCATGGAGCATCTGCTTTGCCCGGCTGGAGTGCAGAAGCTGCATTATCTACAAAGAAAGCTGCCGTAACCGTCCATATAAGTACAGATCATGTCCAAAGTCTTGCTGGGATAAACAACCTCCTTCATACTCTTGTTTTGACGGTTTCGACGCAACATCATCCATATGCCGAGAGTCGAAGAATTTCAGCTCCATCCCACTGGGTGGGAAGATGACCCGGATGAGGAGCGGTTCAAGTTGTCTACGCTGGACTATCTGTCAGCGATGACTTACAACAACTACGCATTGTTTTTCAAACTCAATGATGACCAAAAGAGGTAAGCATCGGTGTATGTGGAACAAGGGCCATATTTTCGACTCTAACACTTCAATAGTCAAGTTGCGGATATACTGAAGAAGGGCCTGGAGCGGACTCTCGGTCAGACCCGGCACCTCGTTGGTACCATTGAGAAGGACGAAGATGGTCACCACTCTATCGTCAAGACAAAATCCAGCACTGTCAAATTTGTCATCCAATATCTCGACTCTCCTCAGGATGGTTTCGCTTCGTTCGACGACATTGAAAAGGCGCACTTCCTGTCAGCTAAACTCGGAGACATCAACATCTTGAGCAACGCTCCTATGACTTACGGCGAAAAGCCAGAAGCTCATCCAGATAACAGCCCCGTGGTTGCTTCTTACAAGGCTAATTTCATACCGGGCGGGCTCATTTTCAACATGCACTCTCACCATTACAGTAATGACGTTGTAGGGTGGGCAAACTTTGTGAAACAGTTGGCGGATAACTGTTACGCCATGTTCAACGATACCGAGCTTCCCTCCTTCAACGCCAGCTGTTTGGATCGTAGCCGCTTTATGTCGCCAATGGTGACAGAAGATTCTCGCGTAGATGCACCTGCTCAGGCCGATCGCCATCCAGAACACAAGCTCTCGCAATGCTTGATCTTCCATCTACCCAAGAGCAAAGCAGCAGAGCTCAAGAAGGCCGCTTCTCCTAGCGACGGCTCTTGGATATCCACGTATGACGCCATCTGCGCTCTTACTTGGCGCGTCTTCTCAAAGATCCGCCAGCTCTTGTACAACCCGGATCCAGCTTCTTGTCCAATCTGGGGTGAGGGTGTCACCATGAGCAAGCGCCTGTCCAACCCCATGATGCCTACGCGCATGCAGGGAAACCAATTCTTCGCAACATTGTCAACACTTTCCCCGATCCCACAGCTGACCACTGCTGAGATAATTTCGGATGCTCCTCTTTCCAAATTAGCAAGCTACACACGCCAAATGACGAACGGGGTCACGGAGGATTTGCTGAAAGGGGCGTTGCGGATGCTGGCACCTGTTCGGAATAAGGCGGACCTGTCGGTTCGCGTCAACTCTTTCCCACCAATGACTGTAGCCATGACCGATTGGCGAGACGCGGATGTGTGTTCAGCCGACTTTGGCTTTGGGGAGCCCAGTGCCTTTCGACACTTGTTAGACACCATGGCCGAGGGATTGGTCGTTGTGTATCCCCCCCATCGTGGACCGGCCGGCGAAGACGAGGGTATCGAGCTACAGTTTGCGTTCGAAAAAGAACTGGTTCAGCAATTGGTCAACGATCCGGAATGGAAGAAGTACTTCGAGTTCAGAGGTGTTGATGCCGAGGAGACAACCCCACCACATGGTGTCACTGAGTCTGCTTCACAGATGTAATGTCGACGAGGTGGTTCGCAATCGTCCGCTTGTGGGCAAGTAGACTTCAATATGAACAGTTGGAAGCCAGACGGTAGGTGATTCGTCTACTCATTGAAATTTGGAAGCTTGTTATTAAGAGTTATTGGACGGTCCGGGAACTCATCATCAACTGGCGCAAGAGTATGTTTCATAACGAAAGAGTGTGTATTTATAAATATGATTCAGCGAAAGGTATTGGTCCCATCCATAAACGCCAACCGCCCTATCCAGTGCGAATCCCGCACGTATGCCACCGGTTCCCAATGCAAATTCTAGCCAATGCCCCGTCATGCTAATGCCCGCTAAAAACAATAAAGGCTACAGCCCCAAAAGCACAACCAAACCCCACATTGATGGAAATCCCCCCTAAGCGGATTTACTGAGCAGCGCCGAAGATCTCGTTGAGGTCACGCTTGGCATTGCGCTTGATGCCGCACTTGTTCAAGCAGGCGTCGATGCCGAGAGCAATGTTGGCGGGGATGTGCTCACGGAAGCTCTCGAGGTCAGCGCCGTCAATGGTTTGGACACCGCCAAGAGTAGCGGAGACGACATCCGGGCGCAGGTTGAAGAAGGTCTGAGCAACCTGCTCAACACCGGGGTCGACATTGTTGAAGCCGGCAACGAAAACGGCGTCCTCGCAGTCGGGGTTGAACTCCTGATGGATGGCGCCCTGAGGGAAGACGGACATCTGGAAGGTGTTCATGGTGTTGGCGATGGGCTCGACGCCGTTTTCAACCTGGAAGTTGGTGACGAGACGGCCCTTGACGATGACGTTGAGCTCGGTGGCCCGGTTGTGGACGTGGGCGGTGTTCATGCCACAGGGCCCGAGGAAGGCAAGGGTCATGGCCGCACCGTTGCCGATAAGGGCGGGGAAGGTCTTGGCCGTGGCGGAGGTGGAGAAGCCGCCCTTGCCGCGGGACTCGGAGCCCTCCGGGGCGCCGGAGTCGTTGAAGTCAAAGACGAAGTCACCGGGTTGGTTGAGGAGCTTGACGCGGTCCTGCTGGGTGGCGGCGGTCATGAGCTTAGTGATAAGGTCCTGGTTGCCGGAGCGGGTGTTGACGGGGACGATGGGCGGAAGGACGTCGTCGATGGAGCCGCCATTGTGGCCATCGTGGGAGTAGCTGGTGTTGGCGGCGGGAGCCGAAGACATGGTCTTGGAGGGGGCCGGGGCGGCGAGAGCGGCCGCAGCGAAGAGGGCGGAAGACAGGATGATGGAAGAGTGCATCTTGATTACTGTTACTGTTGATTTGGTAGTGATAGTTGATGTAGTATTTGACAGATAGGAGATCCTGACTGACAAAGGAAATAAGGAAATAAGGAAAAGGAAAAGTAGAGAAAATGGGAACTGGTTTCTAGATTGTTTGAGTGTGTTGATTGCGATGATGAGGAGACAAAAGACATGAACAGAGGTTCGAACATCACCACTATATACATGAAGAGGTAAGATCCGGCGTCAGACTGTTTTCGATAATCGTAACCGTCTATTTTCGTGGTTGCCGATGTTTGTGCTGTGCCTCCTGCGATACCCGGCACCGATAATCACCCACGATGTGTTGTGGTGTGGAGTGTGATGTGCGCCAGGCATCCTTCATCTGCAGTGCACCCGGGAATGGCATCAAGCTTACGCCGGGCCGGTAATAGCAACACTCACCAACACTAGGTCAGCACAGCCTGGCAAACTGCAGAATGGAGATACACATTGGGACTGCTGATGCTAAAAGAGTTGGAACTGGCGAATCACCGAAGATGCGGATTTCCTAGCGCATCTTGGCGCTGATGAGCGACAGGGATTGACGTTCGTTGGGGGCTGTCCCGGGCAGTGTGGTGCCAGCTTGCTGGGTTCACCGCCGAAAACGAGTTGGAGGGCTGAAGGCTGGGTTCGTTGGCCGCAGCAAAAGGCTGATCCGTCAGCAGGCAGCTCTGTATTGTAGGACGGGTGAGTCTGGGGAAAGATGTTTCCTCAGTTGGTGTTGTTGATTCCATCCATGTTTGCTCCACGTGGCATTAGGTAGGCTTTGAAATGCAAGCTGCGTCCGAATTGTCCGACCATGTTTCTACCGACCTGATTACCATGTGTTTGTGGCTTTCGGAAGTCCGAGCGTGCTCGCTGCATGGATCAACTTCAGACGGCCAGACCTTGTTTCTAGAAAATGGGATGACAATTGAACCGAAACTTCCACTAGAGCATTAGGGCTAGTGATGAACAGCATAACGAATCTGTACATTTCCAGCTGCAGCAAGGAAGAACTTTTGACCAGGCATCCGCAGAACAAGGAGAAAACTGATGAAATGATTCCATTGTCTAAGCCACATAGCTGCAGGTTGAATCCTGCCACTGTCAACTGTGGGAGGTGTGAGCTGCTGTCTTGTAGAACCACATGTCAGCATGTGCAGTCTACGCAGTCTTCAGTCCATACTGTTGTGCTTACTTCAGGCTGGAGACAAGAACCCCATGTCACTCCTAGCGTACATGAAGCTGACAATCCCTCCGCCCATAGTGCTTACAGCGCCTTGCACGCCTGCAGCCTGGGGAGCTCCGGCTATGCTCAGATGTTGCCTCATCAGTCATCTCAAGACCAAAGACAAGCCGGCTGCGGCAGGAGACGTAAGCTTAAAATTGAATTCTAAGCTTGGCGCCTTAATGAAAGCTATTTCTCCAGAAGTTGAACAAATACGACTGGAAAAGATTCATCCTCGGACTCTACCCAGTAGTAATCAAAGATTGATGTTGTGGAAGGCTCACGTCCAAAAATATTGGCTATTTGATCTCACAACCGGCACATTCAGTTCCAGCGGCGCACATCATGTGGCGAATCAGGATTGGCCCTTTGTTCTGTGGAGTCAATTCCGTTGTGTTACCCCTTCTGGACATTAGCTGCCTACATGGTGAACTATTACATGATGACTCCATCTAACTTCGACGGCCACCCATAGAACGCTAGGTCATCTCCCGCTCATCCAGTCTCTTCTTAGTAGACATAGAAGTTGGTGGCATTGGGGTCCTCCCGTCTCTTCTTGTTGTTCGTGCGGATCAGAGCCCACCTCATAAACCAGGCGCAGATGACAACACCGATGGAAAAGCCAATGCTGGCGCACATGGCTGTAAGGAATCGAGGGGAGTCGGAATCGGGCCAAAGGTATGGCGTGTAGATGCTAGCCGCATTACCCAACGTGTTCGCCATGGCAATCGCAACGGCCTTCTTCTCATCAGTCTGTCCGAGAACGGAGGAGGTCCATCCCAAAATCAGGTTATTAACACCATAGGTTGCGCCAACGAAAAGCATAATACCAGTGTATCGCACAGCCATATTAAGAGACGCGACGGACATGACGAAGCCGATGCAGACGATGAGCTTGCTGATCGTGATGTGCCAGGTGCGCTCGTTGTACTTTCCGGATGACCAGGGAACCAGGACGGAAAAGAAGGCCGAGAAGACGTAGGGAGGGCAGGTGAGGACAAGGGTAACGGTGGTGTTGAACTTAAGGGTCTTGACGACGGTAGGGAGGAAGTTCTTGAAGCCGTTCGCGGACAAGTGGAGGTTGTCCATAAGGCAGAAGACCCAGGTGCGCCAGTCCATGCAAGCCTCGCTGAGACCCTTCCAGACGGAGGTGCCTTCGCGACGGTCGGTTGTGTCGTTGTAGATTCGGGTGTGGGCAAGTTGACGTTCCTCTTCATTGAGCCAACGAGTTTTGAGGGGGCTGTCGGGTAACAAGAAGAAAGCGAAGAAGGCGACTAGTATAGAAATGGCGCCCTGGATGATGAAAAGCCTGTGAGAAGAACTGTTAGACCGAGAACCCCTATTTCGAAAACCATGATAGGTAGTCTCAGACTCACCATTGCCAGCCGTGAAGACCCCTCATGCCATGCATCTCAGAAAAGATGGGAGCCGCAATGAGGCCTGAAAATGCGGATGCGGCCATATTTCCGGTGTAAAAGATGGCCATGCGACTTGAGACCTCCTTGCGCGTGTAGAACATAGAAAGCATGTACAAGGCACCCGGGTAGAACTATCTCGCATGATTAGTCTATCGCATAGATCTCAACAATGAAATGTCACCCACAGGCGCTTCGGTGATTCCGAGAAGGAAGCGGCAGACAAGCATGGTGGCGAAGTCATGGCACTTGTATGTCAGTAGACTGACGACGGACCATGCCATCATGAAGCCAGCCATGTACCACGATGGTCGGACTCTGTTGAGAATCATGTTGGAGGGGACCTGGCCGCAAAGATAGCTTTTGAGAGCTTAGTTAGTCGTATGATTCCAACACACACACAAGAGCACTTACCCAACAAATAGAATTGACACGCAAGTATTGTACTGCTGCCCCTTCAGACCCAAGTCTTTATCGAGTCCGTTGAGCTTGCCATTAATCATGGCGTTTCTGTCCAGGAAGTTGAGAAAGTACATCACCCACAGGATGGGCTACGTGAGGTTAGTCGCTGCTCAAAGATGAAAATTTGTGACTATCCGGGCAACGTACAAGGATGTACCAGTCAATCTTCTTCACCAGCGCAATTTCTCTGGGGTCGGTCTTGGTGTGGGCGCCGAACTCGTCTACCTTCTCGACGACGGGCTGCTTCATGAGCGCCGGATCATCGGTTGTAAGGACGTGTTCCATCTGGTTGACTCCGACCTTGTCCTGAGGCGAATCGGGCCTGCCGGTGTGGACGTTGGTCGCCATTTTGACGATGGGTGTTCGCGTAGCGTCCGGTCAAAGGAGAGCGAGACACGCTGTGTCTGTAAGGAGGCGAGCACAAGCCTGGACAAACTTCCAGGGCAGTCTCGAGTTTGCAGTGCCGGTGAAACTGCTGTCGACAACGGATGACTGTGAGATTCGCAGGTTGAAGGACGAGGTAGGATCAGAAACCAGCTGGAGGCAGCTTGGATATATATCCCCATGTTTGTGAACCCTGTCCCGACCAGGCCCATGTATATCCACCGTTCGCAGCCATCGCGTCGGGTCCAGATGAACGGCGTTAGGCCAGCTTGATTGGTGGAGTCGAGGAGCATCCCCATGGGGTAGATGGGGTACGGCAGCTTTTCCGCGAGTGCGGAGTGCGGGGAAGAGGAGCCAGCCAAGACCTCTTTTAAAAGGGCGCTCACATCCCAAACTAGAGCAAACGCCTGAGGTGCAGATGTTAGACTCCCTTTCACGGCTCGGCGGTCGGGGTCTAGTACTGTGGCGTCTACAGATGATCCAGGGCTTCTGCGAGGTTGTGTTGTGAAGGCTGCCATTGCTCTCGCGTCAGTTTTGTTGAAAGAAAGCGTGTTACTCCATCGACGATTTACATTCCAGGCCATGCAATACCTTGTTCGACTACAGCTGGAAACCCTCGCACGGGTCTCGCCCTCGATACTAAGACACTTAAATTTCTCTCAGTGTCACTACTCCTCCCCCAGGTGACAAGTTGAAACTATCATGACAGGTTAGCCCCAGACCCAAAGCGGCGCAGCACCACGATGTCCCCTGTCGGTACCTGCCACCCCAACTCTGAGAAAGCTTGGCGGTGATGGCGTTTCTACGCCTTTTCCCCGTCACACCACCTTGGCCTTGGGCCGGTATGCCAAGGCAATAGCGGAAAACAGCACGGAAAACCTCGTTTTCTGAACGGAAAATGCTCGCTATCTTGGTTCTTTCCAAGCTCTTCCAAGCTCTTGGCCACGTAGATCATCAGCCACGTCTGGGCAACGTCTCCTTACACAGGAGCTTATTTACACGATATTTAATCTCGGAAAAGCTCACGGTTTTTAGGACTAAGTTACGAACAGAGACGCGGATGTCGAATGAGCTGGCTGTTGTGCAGTGTTGCAAGTCATTTGCCATGTAGTCCCAGGAGGCCGCTTGAACCATTTCGATGTTTGTGTAGATGCATGCAGGTTGCTGACCCACGGTGGATGCTATGCTCCCAATTGTCTGCATGCAAATAACCCCACCAAGCGGCACTAGACGGAGTAGTATTCGGCTGGTGACCCGTACGATATCCATTGTAAATGGACATATCCGCATTCTTGGAGATAAGCGTGAGTCAACTCCAGATCTCGCACAACGGACGCCATTTCATAGGTCTGGGGCATTCTACTCGGACCCAATTGCAACATCAAACCTACCAACACGTTTGTTTAGTGGGGTTGGCTGGGGTGCAGGTGACTCCCCCCTTCTCCGGTCTCCTCTTTGACAGGGTTGCAATGCGGAGTGACAGTGCAGGGTTCGAACACATGGGCAGTTGGCCGCTAGCTGTCGGCTCCGTTCCCCGTGACTAGCCCCGAGTGCTGCTGCTTCGCGGACAGCCAACTATCTGAAAAGAGATGGGGGCCCATGGCATGCCATTCGGACTTAGAGACCGCGGATCTACGCTTAATGGCACTCAAAGGAGGCATCCAATCATTTATTAGACAGCACGCCAGCACACTGCATCTTCATGGTTCGACTTTTGCTTGGTGGGCATGGTGCCGTGCTTTTCCAAGGAGCATACCCCGTCGCCAAGGGCCGCATCTGCGTTGGCGTTCATCTCTTGTTACTCCTTGGCATCCTTGGGCCTCTTCCGAAAGTCATAAAGCCTCTACATAGCCGCCTGCTAGATATCTTTCGGTAGATCTTTTGATATCTTCGTCAAGGGGGCTAATCCAAGAGTCCCGTGGACACGGGTCGCACACGCTTGAACACAGCCACCGGACAATATGGAGGCTTGGAAACGGATAAGCACCAACAACATCGGGTGTGGCTTGCTTTGAGTTCCCCTCGTGCTACCGGAGCTACATCTAGACCACTTCTTACAACTGGAAGATAGCATATCTTGAGAACAAGACATCGGAAACCCATTCCTCTAGTGGCAAAATCTTCAGTACAACAGGTTTGCTCAAGATTGTCACAAGAACGAAACCCCTGGCGAGTTCAACGTGAGGATACGGCTAATTCACATTTTTGATAAAAGTTATCCGGAAAACACCACGCTAGTCCCAAAGCAAAACAAGGACAACAAAGTTACAGACATCCTACACGCGGCAGATCTCACCTCGTGTCGACTTTGAGAAATTTACATCCCACGAGTAAGCACCGGCCACAGACTTCATGCGTGATTTTGGCATCTCTGTTCGCTGAGACTCAAGCTCGACAAGAAACTGATCTGCTTCTATCAAACGTGGGTCGATCAGCGCAGGCTCAATCCATCTGGGCTCCTGTGGAGCCTTCGGGTTCGATTGATCATTCCTTGGATCGTTAGCCATTTATTCGAATGCCCCGGAAATTGAATACTCACTTGATTAGAGCTCTCCTCTTCACCGGAACCACTTCCTCGGGCGGAGAATTTCGTATGACGACAAATTCGGTGAAGAGGTCCACGCCGCCTTCTGGATTTCGTTGGTGAAACCCAACCACCTTCCCTGTCACCCTCTCTCCTCGGACCCATCTTTGCTCATTTTCCGCATCCATAGACACGTCAATGACTCTAGTATTCCTAGGAGGCCAAGGTGTTGGCGGGAGAGTCGTCGGTCTCAGGTAAGCATCCAGCACAATCGCATGTTCAATCTCGACCATCCTCCGGGCGACCGCGACCAAGCTGTCCATTTCCCACAAACTTTCACGCGGAAGGCTCAGCAAGGGCATCAACTGCAAAATCTGCAACCTCGTATCGAAATGGCGACATGTGCAGACGATCGAAAACAGCATGGGCAAGAACCCAGTCTCGAATGAAAACTTTGGTGACAAGCTGGACAGGTGTCGCAGCCGCATATCAGGCGATATCTCGTCGGCCGTGTCCTTCAAAGCCTTTGCAACCCTTTTGAAGTTGTCCAGGTATTGGTCGAAACCGCATTCATCGCCGCAAAGGGCGAGGTTCAACCATATCCTGCAGCATTCGTATCGCGTGATGAGAAACCCTCGCAGTAGCTTTTGCCGGTCGTCCTCAACGTCTTTTGCGACTGGGTCATACAGTACTCGGCTGTTCAGACTAGAAAAAAGGCCATGCCATACATCCAGCAGATGGTTAATATGGCTTTGTGAGTCGAGGACATGTCCAGGCACAGGGCTGTCCCTCGCAAGCCCAGATCGATAAGGATCTAGACGCTTCACAAATTGGAAATTGCGGTTGTAGATGTCATCGATCATCAGCTGGGCGTCATGGTATGTCGGGAAATACTCCGGGATCGGGCGCTCCAGCCCCTCGAGGTCCGAGCAATCTGACTTCTCCCCAAAGAAAAAGGACAACTCGACGAGTCTTCGAAATAAGGGGAGAAGATGCTCCTCCATCCACGAAAAGTCTCGGCACACACTTCGTAGAATCGCCACACCGTGCTTGCAGTGTCTTACGGCGGCTTCGCGGTTTGACTGCAGGAACTCAATGCAAATAAACAAGACGCACACAATCAGCACGATAGGCTGCTTGTCGCGTGTCTGGATGGCCTTGAGCTCGTTGATGGCGGCGTTGTAGTGTTGCAGGGCAAAGCTCTGGTCTTGCAAGTGTAGGCGACGCTGCGGCTGCGGGGAGCCTTCGATTTGTTCGTAAAGATTGCTGATGGCGACGAGAGAATGCCTAACGGACGGCTCGAACGTGCTGAACTGCATGACGATGTGCGTCCAGAAGTAGGGGTCCACGGTGCCGGAAAGAAAGGGACCAACAGTCTCGCAAAAATACTGCAGCGCTCGGCCCTCAGTCTGGCTAGAGACACCATAGAACACACGGTGTGGTTGGCTCGTTGGGACCTCTAAGACTGCCTTGGCTGTTGGTGGCGGCTGTTGATAACCATCGCATTTGCGCCCGGTGGAGAGACAGCGAGTGCATGATGGTTTTGTCTCGTCACACTTGACTTTTCGGATCCTAGCGAGCGTTGGTCTCATGCACGTCAAAAAACTCCCAACTGACTAAGAGTAGACAACTCTGACTTACTTGCAGGTTATGCATCCCGTCCGGACTTTGCGGCTGCCTTTGCGCGCCATGCCGGCAAGATGCGGGGTTTAGAGTCTTCTTCAAAGAGATGAACCAGACCCGATGTGAAGCCTCGTAAACCACCGTCGACTAGCCCGTGATTAAGTCTGTTTGGCGTTTCAATTCAGTAATAAGAAGTACTCCTTTGTTGCAGACTTGGTTGGCTGAGGTGTGGTGGGAAGATCCATGAGTCTGAGCGCCTCTCCCGAGTTGAAAAGGGTGACGGGGCGAGATCTTATCTGATCCACTCATTTGAGATGAAGTGGGGTTTGCAAGGGTTGAATCCGATCAGGCCAATGCCAGCCTGCGGTTAAAATGTTGCCTATTCCTAATCCCCTTGCTGCCTCTTGGCACACCGCCTGATCCTCTCTGGGTGCAACGGGGAACGGCGTCGTGGTACCACAGAAAATCTTCAACAGCATGGAGTCTGCGAATGGTGTTGTATCGGCCTGCTGCCCGGTTCTTTTGCTGCTTCTTTTTGGTATAACAAGCACACCAACTCGACCGAGTGTAGGATCACGGACCCCGAGAATTGGAAGAATGAAGACGCAGCGAATCGTTCGGCACAGCTAATTAGGGCGCACATCCTGCGATGCGACTCGAAAACAGGATTGGCGGAGGTACGCTTATGCTTATTATTAGAGGAGCCCTATGGAATCAATGGTCCCGATCGGGGCCGTGCCGCAGCTCCATCAGGCAGCCGTTTCGTATTCTACCTCGGACTGGGGACTCAGCCCTACGGATGTTCATCTGATTTCGCTTCATTTGCAGTGAACTCTATTGACTGAACTCGCAGTATGGCTGGCCTCATATACCTTGGCTGTGGCAAGCGGTCAAGATCTCCGCAAGCTGCAACGTCTTCCGTGTTGATCATTTCTCTCAATGGTTCGTCGCGCCATCATCCAAATCTCAATTGCCTCAAGATAGAAGATCAGAGGGTCCTTGAGGGAGACTAGCAAGGGGTTTCATCGGCTAGGCCATTTCAACCCTCCTAGTTCGGCCCCTCCACCCGGAAGCATCGGATGGCCGGTTTCTGTCTATGCAGGCAAAATCTCGGCTAACCTGTGGGATGTTCTTCACGCATCGCGCCTGTGCCTTCTGACTATTGCCTAAACTCCTATTCATATGCAGCAACTCTAAAGCTTCGTGTCCTATCAAGAGCTAGCTAGACCGGACATCAATCAAGCTCTCGACTTAATTGAAATATGAATCTCCCGAGGTTTGGAAGTACTATGGGTTGGTGTCTTCCACTGCCCTGTTCCGCTATCAACTCAGCCCATCTGCAGTCGTCATGCAGCCTCACATCTAGAATAAGCAGTCTAACACCAACGCATAAATCATTCAAAATGCCCTCAATTGAGAATAACTCTCTGTTGTGAAAGCGGTTAGGTGACTCAGCAGCAGCCGAAATAGGTCTCAGGTCTGAGGGCTGGAATACTTGACGTCTACTACGTCACCGTGACCAGCACATTCTTGGATCCACAATTGCATTCCGGCGCCCAAGCTACAATAAAACAAAAACACGAATGCTTGAACCCAATCTCAAGTTCACATCAAAATCTCATTTCCCTATCGACGGTCTCTAAACTCATAATATTTAAAAATGACCACAATGGCATCCTCTCTCCGCTCTCTCAGACTGGCCCAGCGCGTGCCCCAAGCGCTCACCCGCGCTGCCCCGCGGCCACTTACACCCAGCATCACCATCACCCAACAGACACGCCGCCTCCTCAACACCGACACGGCGCCCGTCCTCTACAGCGCGCGCGCCAAAGTCGTCGGCGCGCGGACGGGCCACGTCGAGGGCGACGACCTCGTCGTGGACCTGACGATGGCGAAGGCGCTCGGCGGCGCGGGCGACAAGGGCAAGACGAACCCGGAGGAGCTCTTCGCGGCGGGCTACGGCGCGTGCTTCCAGAGCGCGATGAACGCGTCCGCGGCGAGCATGAAGATCACGATGCCCAAGAAGCCCGAGGACTCCATCGTCGACACGACGGTGCACCTCGTGGGCGACATGAAGAAGCTCGACATGGGCATCCGCGTGGAGATGAAGGTGCGCGTCAAGGGGTTGAGTGATGAGGAGGTGCAGAAGGTGGTGGACAAGGCGAAGGAGGTGTGTCCGTACAGCAGGGCCACGAAGGGGAATGTGACGACGACGATTGAGGTGGTCAAGTTTGATGGGGGTGGGGGATCCAAGGGATCTGAAGGCTCCAAGGGCGCAGACAGCTCCAAGGGCTCAGAGGGAGAGATTGATGGGGTGAGGCCTAAGGGTCACAGTGACTATCAATGAGTTCACTAGGAAGATACTTTGAGTGGGCATGAGACTTACACTCGGTCTCTCATATGAGGACCTCACTGTTCCACTATTAAAAAAAACATTTGCACTAATAATACAACCCGGCATGAATTTCAACCTCGTCATTCCATGACCATCAGCAGTGTCGATGGATTCGCATTCAATAACCCCATCAACGTAAAGACAGGCGTTTCCAAAGTTTCCAGAGTCTTTACACCTCAAACCCCCGAGAATATCCATTCAAATGACTTCACCAGTCATCCCCCCCGAGATTCGCGTTCGTCTTGCCAATTTATTTGTACATATGAGGTGGCGAAGGCGTACATGGTTGCAGAAGAATCTTCATAGGCGTTCCTTCAGCAACCAACTCCTCATCTCATTGATGCCATCGTTGCAGATCGGCGCTTGACCGTCGTGACTGCACGTGTTGCAAAGGCACATCGGCTGCCGAATAAGACCCCTGGTCTCGATTGACGCCATGTGCATATGCCACAGGATTCTGACCACTGCTACCCTCGCCATAGTTAGGCACTTGGTGCCCACGGTCGTGGTTGGGGTATACAGTGCCGTAGGGTGGTTGATAATCCGCGCGGTCTTGATACACTTGACCATTGATACCTCCATGGCGGGATACTTCGTACCTCGGGCTGAAGTCGGTATACACAACGGAAGCGGGTACTTGATAATAGCTCGGGTCTTGAATAACGGGAGCAGGCGGTCGCTGGCCTTGGCTGTTGTCGCCCCTGAAGTCCTTTATTTTCGGAAGAGGAGGAGGTAGCGCCCCTGCGCGATCGAGAAGGTTTTGCCTCTGAACTGGATCTTCTACTATTGACCACGCATACCCATATTTCTGCATCCCATACCAGACGCTATCAAGATCCGGAAGGATTCTGTCCCTCTCTGCCACAGTGCCTTCCGTGCGGTAGTTGCTGGGTTCAGCAGTGAGCCGCGGGTGGAAGGGGTACCACGGAGCCTCAACAGCCTGCAGTCTCGGAGGTATGTCCACTTGATAGACATTGGCGTACATCGACGGGAGTAGATCCCGGTCGTCTCCCAGGACGTGATAGATGCTGATGTCATTGGCGGGCGGGGCAGGCTGAATGTTGACGAAGACCCGGGCAGGGCGGATGTTGTTGGCGGCCGGGGAAGCAGGGAGGGGAACCTGGTCCGGCGAGGAAGAGGGACGAACTGTCGACGATCTCCTAGCCTCGGAAGCGGGTGTGTCCTCTCTGAGTTCGGGGTCGATGTCCATCGGTTGAATGGACGCCGCTGCTTTAGGCCGTTTCTTATTCCCAGGCATTTTGGAGACTGCGATTTGTGAGTTGTGTAGTTTAGAATTATCAAGCTGGCGAGAATTTGTTCCGTTGAAGCAGAAACTGGAGGAATACTCGCGTGCTCCCCAGAGACGGAATGAGTGTCAAACAAATGCAGCATTCTCTTTGGTCGAAGAAAACCTCGATTCATGGAGAGAACCTTTACAAAGCTTGTAAAAGAATTTTCTGTCTCCTGCCAGGAAAACAACAAAGCTTAATTGCCCAATCCATACATGTCTTCCTGCTGCTTTCCAAACACGTTCTTCAAACTGTGATATCGTGAGGCTCGTGGCACACATATGACCTCAACTCGAATGACAAATGTCGATATTGATTTGTTCCAATCACTTATCATCCCCAAGGAAATCAGCACTTCCACAATGTCTTTGCTTATTCATTCTGATCGAAATTTGCTGCTCGAGAGATGTCTACTATAGAACTCCCGAATTGGTACTTGTCTAGGAATGGACATCACTTATCTGACCCGACAACATGGGATGCTTTTGTCAACTTGCAGCTCACCCTGGCCGCCAAGCGAAACCTTTCCATTGGCTTAAATTTGGTACCCTGGGGAGTTGTCAGCTGCGACCAACACACCAACAGGTTGTCTCTGACAAGCAGCAAACAAGCGGGTCGGTCGGGTTGGGTTCCAACACGACCAAGAAATCCACCGTCAGAAATTTGGAAGCGGTCAAAAAGGTGGTCTGTCCCGCCGGGCGCCGGTTGTTGGTTCAATCCGGTTTGCGTTCTCTTTTCTTTGCTTTTTTTCCCATTTTGGCTGGGTGTACCGCAGGGAAGTGCCGTTGGAGCGACCGATTGTGTGATTAGGAAAAAAGAGACACCCGTCCAGCTTTTCCGCCCCCAAAGCTGCGCAAAGTTTCTGCCAGGATGGACGATTCGACCCGACAGTCTGGTAACGCCGTCGGCACTACGGTCGCAGCTGTAGATCCACCTCCGGCAGTTGACCAGGATGCGGAGATTGAGCCTGAGGACGAGGGATTTGGTGTTCGTCATTTTCCCAAGCTTCTCATTCATCTCACCCCGCAGAGCTACCTCATTTGTTGTTGCTGACGTGCGTTTACAGGACTTAGACTCTATCCCAGATGACCGGATGTTCGTTTCCTGGAATGCTTATTTGATGCCGGTATCCGGGCCGACAGGGACGTTGATACTGATGAAGCCAGGTCATCCTACACCCGGTCAATAACGTCGAGTGTCTTTGATTACCCGGTTGAATATGGAAGACGGTATCATGCCTATCGGCAAGGCAGTAGGTCTTTTCGCCAAATCCTTGTTTCGGTTGACTATGTCTAACAAGAAAAAAAGCCTACGCATTTCCGAACGACGAGGTTCGTATTGCGACGCTCCCAGAAGGACACCGCTGAACCTCACAGCCCGAACTGAACCGTCTTGATCTGGCTCATATCCTCATGTTCAAATCCATCGGCTACCGACTCTATCTCGCTCCCATCAGACCAGAAACGACCCAGAGAATACTGGACATCGGGACCGGAACAGGGATATGTACTCCTCTTCTTCCCCCGGTAGCGGGTGTGGTCTAATGATGCTTCCCAGGGGCAATTCAAATGGCTGATAAATTTCCACACGCTGAAGTAAGACTGCCCGAAGAACCTCGTAATACAGCCGCTGAGTACCCTAGGTCATCGGAACGGACTTGAGCGCAGTCCAGCCGGAATGGTATCACCCCTTCCGTACCCACCCCACCCAGTTTCTGACCACAAAAGACAGGCTTCCCCCCAACGTCAAATTCATCGTCGACGACGTCGAAAGCGCCTGGATCGACCCCAAAAAGTACGACTACATCTTCGTCCGCTACATGCTCGTCTCCATCGCAGACTGGCCGCGCCTGATCTCCAATATCTATGAGTTAAATCTTCCCTCATCCGGGGCGGGGGGGGGGGGGGGGGGGGGGGTGTGGGCGGGCGGGTGGGGGGGGAGGGGGGGGGGGGGGGGGGGGGGGGGGGGGGGGGGGGGG
>JAKMWV010000477.1:0-39347 GCA_025330015.1 Colletotrichum sp. SAR 10_77 | reverse complement strand
TTCGCTGGTCGTCACCGACCCAACTACTAATCCAGCCCTCACTGGCTTATCTATGGGAGAGCGGACGGGATCCCGAGTTTTCCAGTGGGTATGGTCGTATGTGATTGGCGAAGATATTCGCGGTATTCTTAAAGGGAACGCCTAGACACTGTCACTTCGAATGAGCCTCAGCCACCGCGGTGTTAGCGCTGCTTTCCCACGGCATGTACGTAACTCAGCTTGAGATTCGAGTAACACTGCCAGCTTTGCAGTAGAGTGTGCAAACTGGAGATGATAACGAAGGCAGCTGCAGGAAAATTGAGTAGAATCGCGGGCATCTGGGATGCAACGCGGACGACGTCAAAATAGAGTAAAACGGAGCAGAAGAACGTGGATCAGATGGCACTTATCCGTACTAGCAAATCACAGCGTGTGGGCGGGAATGATTAAGGCGGGGCGTTGTTGTCATGGATGTGAAGTACATGACTCGCGCGAGAATGCGGTGGACCGAAATCCGCTTTGCGTCGGTCGGCCACCACTTTCTGCATCCCAATTGAGAATTTCCTCTCAGTAGCCATGAAGTCCTCCGGCCCAAGTCACAGACACCTTTGTCGCAAATGCCAAAACTAGTGATTGTGATCCGCCACAAGACGGCGTGCACGGTCATGGGCGTGTCTCCGATCGTGGTCGCCAACATGGCGAAGGCGGAAGTATTATATACACTACAGTCGTCGCGGGTAGGTTGCCGTGTGCAAGCTTCTTGTGCTTCTCGTTTCCCTTCTACTTCGATGCAAAACAAGGAAGATTGCCCGTTTCCGGCCTAATAACTACAAAATATCCTTGGCGACGTTTGTCGTCGGCAATCATTGATGCTGCGTGAATTGAGGCTCCAGTTTGGCGAAAGCTTGGAACTCTGGACCGGAGTACTCCCGGATTTCCTCGATGGAATTTTCTTGGTTCATGTTCCTGTGTGTTGTTGGTCTCCCTTGGCGGGTGACGAAATTTTGGAGATGCTTGTGCTCATCACGGTTGGCAGCTAGCCCATGTTTGGCTATCGGGTACAGCTACCTCGATGCGCCTCTTCCAGCATTACATAAGGTAGATTATGTGGGTCAATGTACACAATTCACATTGGTGCACATTGGCCCACTTATGATACTGTGACGGCGTCGGCTGAGCGGCGGGTCTCCGCCTCACTACTGTGCTCCGAGGATGGAGGATGTATCAGCATCATAGCATCGAACCCCATCGACCTGGGTCATTGCAAAAATGCGTGATGGGGAAAGGGGCGTTGTTAGCTAGGTACTGCCTCAAATGCAGATGCTGGATGTTTGGGGCAATTGCAGGTTGATTGAAAAGCGCAAGCCAATCTTCGCCGTGTAGTCTGATCGTTGCGCGACGGGAAATAATATCATGACGTGGGCTAGGCCTAAAATCCATCTGCGCAAGACATATTCGATATTTGAAGCTGTGGCTGACGAGGGAAAGTGACCCGCCTCGGGATGCGAAGGTTCGGGCCGAAGATGCGACATGCCGAAACCCTCCGGCGGTCGAAGCCTGGTGGGGTGAATGGGCGAGGCACGAAAAAGCAGGCCAGGATCAACTTTCGCAGAAGGTCAAAATAATGACGATGTGTCGTAGCGACCGAGAAATTGCGATGTTGGCTCGACTCAAAAGCCCGGGCGTTTGTTCCCCAGTGATGGTTCATGCGGGGGGGCTAGGCTGTGTTGAGCACTACTCAAAACAAGAGTGACGATTCTTCCCGTTCATTTTGACTTCACGGGCTTTCATGGACGACACCTCCTACCCAAAAAGCAAAAGGTACATGCTCCATGCTGTGCAGGCGAGCGGGTCCCTACCTATACCTAGGTATAGGAGGCAGACGTGGTAGGCAGGCGTGGTATGCAGGCGTGGTAGGCAGGCGTGGTATGCAGACGTGGTAGGGTGGTAGGCAGGCAGAGTAAGAAGGCAGATACGGCATGCAGCCAGTAACACCGACACCTTCCGCTTCAGACACCCCGCGTCAACGCGTCAAGAAGGTCCCCACCGACTGATCTTGGTGCTTTTTTCTTGTGGTTCTCACACTCACCTCTCGCACCACTTCTCTCCAGACTGAATATTAAGGTTGCGTCTCGTCGTCACCCTGGCAGACGGCAAACGGCAGGCCCTCGTCCAAACCCACACCTCCTGCCAGATTGTCTCTTTCTCCCCACCCAAGATGCCTTCCGTCATCAATCCCACCGGTAAGCAAATAATGACCTTCGTTCCTTCTGCACCTGGCTTTCGCCCTGCTTTCCATGTACCGTTCAACGCTGACACAGCCTCCAAGCCGAAGCCGAAGTTCCGACAAACCACCCTTGCGAGCGCTTTCGGCACCTCCACTACCAGCCGCCCCTCTCTGCCCGCGACCAAGCCAAGCATCAAGCCCGCCAACGCCGTCTAGAACCCGGCGAGCGACAGACCCAACACCGAAGCCTCCGCCGACGCAGTCCCCGCCGATGCAGTTTTCCCCGAGATCATGAACGGCCGCGCTGGCGTTCACCCCGACCACGGCCTGCTGATCATGTACAAAGTCCGCGATACCGGACCCCGCGACGGCAACAACGAGACGTGGAAGCTAGCGAAGCGCATCGACCCCGTTGTCGTCAGCACATACTGGGATAAGGTCACGGCCAGAACCGGCATGACGCAGCGCGCCTGGCTCTCCCGCGTGCGTTTCAAGTACCGTGTCGAGCTCGCCAAGTTGGAGAACCGAAAGGTCGCTGCCGCCGCCACCAAGAAGCGCAAGCGCCGTATTTCCGAGGAAGACGAGGACAGCGACTACAAGCCGCCGGGCGCTTGATCGACAGCGGGGCACATGTGTTCGCGGATCATCCAGAAGGTCGCTTTTCTGTCGCAAATGATGATGCTCGCAGTGACGAGCAGCTGAACGGACGCCTTTTCTGGGTCGGGTTTTGCGTGCTACTTTACTTTCCACGGGGTTGTGTTGGTTGGTATTTGAGCAAGGCCAGAAGTTGGAAGATGCTCCGCGTCCATGTTGAGATATGCAGTCAAGAGTTCAGTCACACAATCATGTCATCTCCACCCACAGCAATGAGTTTCTTACGATGTCAGAGAACCGTCCATTTTGAGCGGCGTGAGCTCAGCATTCGTGTTTGCTTGCATGACGTCAATCAAGGCGACTGTTTGCGAGAGCTAGATAAGCCAAGACTAGCTCCAAGTAATGAGGATATGGGCAAAGCGCTAATAGGAGGATGAAGCATCCTGATAGATGATGACCATGACCTGAACACTATCTGCGGAAAGGTTCCTGAAGCATGCTGCATCGCATCGCAGCCCATGATGACCATGTATCTCATGCACAAATGGAACAAGGCGCCTCTTTAGAAGAAGTGATTGATCATTATGATGAGCCACCGGAGAAGATGGTCGAGGATCCAATAGTCCATCCGCTGCTACCACTCCTCTTCCCTGTACTTCCGTTTTCAACCTTTCAGGATGACCTTCAGCGAGCGCAATCAGCCAAGCACAGAAAAAGATACCGTATCCGCAAGCGTACACCCAAACATTCCTAGCCGGATCGACAGTGAGGCTTAGTGCTCAGGCAATCTAGGAAGTCTGGACCATCGCAGTTAGATCAGATCAACAGACGTTCATAGTCGCTTAGAAAGTTAGGAAGCCTAACAGATAGAGCTTATAGTGCAACAGTCAGGTTATTAACTAAAAAGAATAGATTAATTTAATTCTAAAGCTATAGTGCTTCCAGTCATACGCATTCAGAAACACAAACTTCAGTTACATATCAAACATAATTAAAGATAGGCTGATGAAAGGTTTTGAGGATGCTAAAAGCTTCATAAGTTAGTTTGTATATCAGGGACCTAATAGATATACAACCCATTAACAAAATGCAGCTTTAGAGGTAAGCAGCTTGCCTAGTTAAGGTCTAAATGATCTCTAACATGCAGGTAGTATGCGAAAGGTCTCTAGAATCTTAGAGCTGGTGAATCGCGTAGGCAATTAATAGTGCTTTCTCCAGCTGTTTCTATTAAGATTTGCGATATTATTATTAGACTAGGGATAGGTGATAGCCTAATAAAGAATTAGTATAGTTAGTCTCCAGCTTCACTAAGTCTCATTCTTAGTTGAAGTGTATATACTTAGCCTCTGAGTTAATGCTATTGCGATGTATATAAGCTAGTAAATCCTGAAGTCCTGAGTATTAGTGTGCACTATCTTAGCTCTATGCTGACAACCCTCTATAAGCATCCAGCCTCTTCTGTGAGATGATTAGAGAAACAGCAGTGCGCTAAGCTGGGGGCTAGATATAATTAAGGCTATAGCAGCTGCCTAAGATATTACAAAGGATATAGGTGTGGCAGGAAGTCTTATTAATAGTTTTATGCTTTAAGATGTCGAGAGTCTGGAAAGTAGTTTGCTAATAAGCTGCATTAAAGTTGATTATGTGTTCTAGAATGGTTAGATGGGAAGAGGAGGGTGTTTGTCTAAGGGAAAACGATGGATAAGGCATGCAGGGCAGCTAGAATATTTGGGAAGCGGGTGCTGAAGCTAATGCAATCGCTAGACTGTGTTATTAATTTTGGTATGTAATAGTTTGCTGGTCCTTTTCATCTTTGATACTGTTCGATGTGGCGTCGTTATCTATTATTGGAAGCACTAAGCCACCACATAAGATGGGGCCCGTCAGACTTTAACTCTAAGAAAGCAGCAATTCCTGTCCATTATAATTATCTACTGCAGGTAGTTAGTCAATATAGAATAACGACGGGGTGGTATATACTTCAACTAAAGCTTCACTCTTATTATCTATTAGAGAGGCTTATCCTTAATGTAGGGGTCTATTCTACTCTCTTAAGCATAATGCCTTTCATAAGCCTCCTATTAAACTATCTTTCTTCCCCTCTAACCTTTTCTTCGCAGTTTGCTAACTTCCTAAATATAATCTCTAGTTTTCTTACTAAATTCAAATATCCAGGTCGAGATATCTAGCAGATTCTTTGAGAAGAAGGCTTTATGTTGTCTAACGTTATAGAATCTAGGCATCCATCTCTCTAACATTCCAAGGCTTTTTATAGGACTTACGTTATTCTTGCCAATCACATTCCCTTTTAACATACTTCTGTAGAGTCTAATTTATACTCACTCCATCTATATAAGAACAGCATTAATTTACTCCTAAGTTTTGCTGAGGACACTAAAGACGCAAGAAGGAAATCTAAGCCTTTCAATTTAATCTGAAGATCCTTATTTAACTAAGCTTAAATCTCATACTAAGGATGCTAGTAACTTATTCTACTCAGGTTACTACCAACCTTTTCGAAGAAAAGAACAGCATCCTATTACAGAATATAATAGTTAACACCTATCTTTCTGAGATCAGCGTGTTAAATTACATCTCAACAAAACCTACAGCAAAGGTTTTTAAGATTCTAGCCTTAGTTTTATCAGTAATACCTTATAATAGCCCCTTAGCAGCATCAAAGGTAGCCCAGAACTCCTGCTTATACCTCAGCTCATCTCTAAACATTAGAGCCACGTTATTCGCGTTACTTACACCATATGCAAACAAAGAGCCACCTCAGCTGAAGTTTTAATTTGCCTACCACTTATAGACGTGAAAAATACAACTGATCGGTCATAGTTGTGACAGAAGCTAGCGCATTTACGACGAGTTCTGCTTCATATATCTGCAGAGACGTTTTAAAGGTCGGAAACCATCATAGATATCTTTTCTTTTTTCCCTTCTAACTTTTTTCTTCGCAGTTTGAATGCCTATGCTCGCTTACTCCAAGATGACACCTCAACACTCAAAAGTATCTCAGTTATTCTCTCTCAGAAATCAGCTACAAAAACATTGAATCTGGTGCCCGGTTTATCCAAAGTTTGGACCGTTGAAAAAAGCATTGTCAAAGTCATCAAGCTGGCATCCGATCCGGGAAGGGGTGGGCTCGGAAGATGGCCAGCAGCCTGCTTTATCATCTAGTCGACTTTGCTATAATCCCGAGCGATGGCTTCCAACATGAAGAAACACCGCTTCGTACGACTGAACCGTATTACGAGAAGACTGCTATCGCGTTGTTTTGTGTTAAAGATTGTCTGACACCACAGCTTCACTATTCTCCGCATCGCTGCATGATGATTACGCTACACAGCGCCGAACACTTCTTCATTTCTACTAATAGGGATGTCGACGCTGCAGGCGACAGCAACAATGGAGATAATTCTTCTCGAAACAGTCTCCTCAAACTCCCAGAAATCTAGACCGTAGATATACCGTTGAGTATCGAGGAAACCATCCAAGTGGCGCTTGGGAGGGAACCTCTCAAATGTTCTTCCAATCTGGCTTGTCCTGATGGTAAATGAATTCCACATAATGCATGTGATGAGAAGGATGGTTTCAAGTCGCCTCCTGCACAGGCTGTCGAACTTCAGCAGATCGATCCGGCCAAGATCCTATCTTGACTGCTGTTGAAGTGGAGCTCCATCTTCACACATAGTGACAACCCAATCTAGAAGGTTACATGGACATGGGAGAATAGGCAGGCGGCTTGCTCACAATCAGGCTGAAACTAAAATACCAGAAATTTAAGTCCTCCGAACCAAAACACAGGGAGCTCGACGTACGCTCGCCGGGTTTAAAACTCAGCTATTTCCTTTCGATGAACTCTAGACCTGAACTTTGTTTCTCATATTTTACTCCTCATATTGAACGAACCTTTGTCCAATCTTCAAGATGCAGGCCAAGCTCTCCATGTTGTTCCTCGCCACCTTCGCCACTGGGTGCCAAGCCCAGTCTTTTGGCTGCGGTACCAAAGAGCCCTCTGCCGAGCACATGGAGATGTCGAAGAGGCTTGCTGAGCTGGAGAGGGACAAGACTGCTAGCGGATTCTCCGGTCTAGATGACGACATCAAAGTACCCACTTACTTCCACGTCGTCGCCGCGTCCGACAAAGTAGCAGATGGGTATCTTACTGTAACAAAATCCCAAGGAGATCTCCATTAACCACTTCTCTTACGATTTGACAGGAAAAGATATTATCAGATCAGCTGGCAGTCATGAACTCCGACTTTGCTCCTTACCAGGTCTCCTTCGATTTGATCGAGACCACCCGCACCATCAACAGCAGCTGGTCCGAATGGGGTGACGCCACTGCCATGAAGCTTGCGCTCCGCAAAGGCGACTATGGTAGTCTCAATGTGTACTTCATGAACTCCATGTTCGGCGCTCTGGGTCTGTGCTTCTTCCCAACAAACATCACCACCGAACCGGAAGCACTCCCTCTGGATGGCTGTGGCATTGTTTCATCTACTGTTCCTGGCGGCGACAACACCGACTACAACCTCGGGAAGACGGCCGTTCACGAAATTGGACATTGGTTCGGTCTGTACCACACCTTTCAGGACGGATACGACGGTGACGGTGACTTCGTTGATGACACCCCCGCCCAAGCTAGCTTTTCCGAGGGATGCCCCATCGGCCGTGATTCCTGCCCTGATCATCCTGGTCTTGATCCCATCCACAACTACATGGATTATTCTGTTGAGTAAGTGATATCAAGAATTCCTGCTCCAATGATCAAAAGCTCATTGCCAACCAGTTCATGTTACGAAGAGTTCACGTTGGGCCAGGCAGCTTGTATGCATAGCTTTTGGAACGAGTATCGCCTTCAGAAATGAGATTTTGGGCGTGCTGGTGCCTTGCACTAATTATTGGGGCATCTTCTGGTTTCTCGATAGGAAAAAGATACTAGGAAACGTCCTGTTTATGGGGTTCAGTAGTACCGTATCGAAGCACTAGCGCATTCGCCGCAGTGCGGCTCACTCAGGTTTACGAGCGGATGTCTAGCCCATCAACGTGAAGTTTTGGTCGCCCAACACGCCTCTCATCCTCGACAATATTGTCTGTCTGGTGGTTCGCCGGGGGTATGGTTTCGTAGGTCCGAGATGAACTCGTAGCTCCGCGATGAACCCACAAACGTACAGAAGCTGCCAATCATATTGCAATTCTAGGAGGTCGAGCTTTGAGAACGGCTGCACTGCAGACTTATGTAATGCCCAAGTAGGTAACATTTCCGATGCGCCAAGGCTGTGAGAACATCCCACCGGCACGATGGGGATTTACTCTGACTGCGTCTTAACCCGTTTTTTAACAGCAGGGGCTACATCACAGTCGGCTTCACACAAATGCCACCTGCTTTATTACTCTAAGGGGCTTGGCATTAACATGAAGTACGACCCAATAGTATTGGCCAACAAGCTGTTCATCATGACAATGAGGCATTCCATGCCAGATCAATGCCCCGGCGTCGGCCAACCAGGTGAAGATCACGGCTTTGCGTAAGAGACTCTGGGTTGGGCAACGCTTCGACGCGTCCGTGATTGCCTCGGCAAGTCTATTAACGTTGCAACTGTGGCAACATCGTCTCGCAGCATGTAATGTTTTATTTCTCTCTACTGACTCACGTCGTCAACTGCACTATGGGAGCAGGCAACGCGGAGAATGTGTGACGCGAGACACGCGCAATATTTTGACGACCATAAGAAATCGAGCACTGGGATATCATCTTCGATGGCGGCAATCCTGCCTCAGACGCAAAAAGTGCTGAAACAATGTCTTTTGTGGCTCACAATTAGTGGTACAAGTTTGCGCATAATCAGCGGAGGTCCATCTCGGCGGCGGGTGTTGTGAATGTAATGTCACATACATCCAGTTATCTGCTGTTGATTTACGAGTCAAATCGTGCCAAGAAGACTTCTCTCTGGCTCTTCTTGAAACATCCTTCAGCTGTCATCCCAGATGCAACAGCACGGAAGCTCTTGTTCACATGCAGGTTGCGCAGAGTTCGTACCCAGGTCAATCCCATGGACCCTTTTCCATCTGCCCTTCGGAGTAGCGAGCAATGTCTTCTCCCGTTCATCCAGAAGCCTACTACATTTCTTGAGTAGAAGACTTTCGTGATTCGGTTTGGAATGCACCAGTCTCAAACCGGGGACTGATTCTCGTGACCCGGGGAGAATGATATCAAGCAGGGGACCACTCATCCGACGTTTGCTTCCCGTAGGCTTTTCCTGGTCCATGAATACAATTGCTTGCGACTTGAAAAGAATATCTGTGCGCATCCTTTTCCATCGTCTTCCCTGCCGTTTGTTGTCTCTCTTTCGCTGAGTGAGACACGCCATAGCCATCACATTTCTCCGCCCCGCTCTCGCTTTTCAGCGTTTGCATCTCTGAACACATAAGTATGTGACCGCGGTAAACCAAAGTCAGCCTTTCTGGCCATCCATCACATGGTCAGTCCTGACTCTCCAGTCGAGAGTTCGTCGAGAGCATGTGTCTTTCAAACTCTGCGGAGGTGAGTATCACATCATCGTTGGCTCATAGCCTAACCCAAGCTCACCTCACTTGACTAGATCATTTGCCGCCTTCCCATCTCCATCTTCGCCATCGACAATACCGGATCACAGAAGCCCATCCCTTTCTGTGTGCACACAAGATCAGTAATCTTGGCCTTCCTTGCCGAGAACAACATTTCCAGGACGGGCTTGTGTACAAGAGCTGACGGCCGCAGTATTGCCGCCTCGCTCTTTCATCTTTGCAATCTCGACCATGGCCACGCATTGATTGAATACGTCTCAGAACAGTTTATTGCAGTCGTGTTCGAGCTGTTGAAGCTGGTTGAAGACCAAGGCCGCTTCGTCGGCGCCGTTTGGAGACAGGACGTCATGCAGTGGGGACCTGACAACTTTGCGGGCTGGCTCCGTGTTCACTGCCACGTGCGGAATCATTGGGAGCCGCAGATGACGCAGTCGCCGACCCGCGTGCGGCAAACATACCCCGCCCGTCCGGAGAGCCTCTCGCGGCGAGAACAGGCGAGCCGAAGCAACGCATCCAACCAAGATGCCGTTCTTGACGAAATTCTCAAGGAGTCAGACAAATATCGGTTCGTATCAACGTTGCTCTGCGGATCTGTGCCATTCTTTACTGACATTTTGGTGAGGCCGAGAGCAAGGCCTGACCGTGGTATTCGTCGCCGCCATTCGACTTCAACAACGGTATCAAAGCCTCCGACGCCAAAGAGGGCCCGTCGAAGCAGCGATTTTGAGAGTAATAGCGAGGTAGAACGATGAGAAGATTCTAAGTGAGATGCACGACGTAGTGTGGGGATACATTTTACTTAGAAACCAGTACACTGAGAGTGGCGTTTCGTCCTGTCACCGCATGGAATTTACGTACAGACATCTAAAGAAAACTTGGCGACTAAGGGTAGTTTTCAAAGACGTACTTTAGCCAAATGTCCTCCTACCTTGTCATATTTCAAAAAACTATTTCTGACTTCTTTTCAAGTCGGATAATCAAGGCAAGCAGCCTGACATGCGCGCCGGAAGAGCAACGTCCGGTTTGAGATTTGAGGGCAGCTGCCCCTTATCTCGAAACCGGGGGATTGTGGGAATTATTGCATGCCACGTCTATGCATAAGAGTGCTCTAGGGCTTTCTATGGATGGGTCCTATCTTATTGACTTCGCGTTCTCCGGGAGGCATATCTTCGCGTAAGCGAATTGATATTCAGACAGGAAGCATCCTGGACGTTTTGACTAGCGGCTCCCTCCGCAAGTCACAAGTCAGGAACTGACAAGAGCTTCATCTCCAGAAGTGAGATACACACGTCAAGATACTGCCAACTCAAGCCGCTGGGGAGCTTGGGCTTTGGGATGGAGGCATCAATTTTCAAGTTGGTATCTTGACCTCAGGGCTTGCTGACCAGCCTTGGACGCTCCGCTCAAAAGGCATTCATTGATCTAGTTAGAGGTTTCATCATAAGGATTCCGCAGATGACCAGTCGGCCGCCCAGACCATAATGCAGGCCGAACGCGATGGACATCCCAATGTAGTGGCTTTTCTGATACCAATGTCACAGTCTTACCATTATCTAGGCACTCTAAACGAGCCGCCGCACATAGAGTAATATTCGCGATCTCTGTTCGCTTTACGACTCTTGCTTTGGCGAACCTAACGGCACTTTCAGCCTACTCCATGTAATGAACGACTTGGCCATCATTGCTCAAGTGAACAGTGGCCGGAGCTTTTATCTTTGTTGCCGCCAAGGATAATGTGCTCGAAGACAGGCTGTACTTTGCTGTTGCCCAAGGCTTGGTCATTAGCCTTTCAATGTTCTAATTTAGGTGTTGTGCTCGCTCGCTTCGTAAACTACACAAAACCAGCCGGCGCAGCTTCTAAAACAGGCCGGGACTCCCAAGCTAGTCACATAATAAGAAGTCTTTAACGGTCTTATACCGAGGGCGCCGTGGGAATATACGGCGAGGGTAATGTTCAAAGTATCCTTGTGGTGTCCGTTATAGACCACAGCGAGTTAAAATAATCGATTGTATGCAACGGTAGAGTTCAAGCTATATAATGGGCAATCCAGAGTATCCCACAAAGCGGACATATGATTCTTGGGGAACACTGATCTGATCCCGGCGGCCGGTGACGAACAAGGTGAGGCCTTCGTCATTATTAACTCCACCACGCATCCCAAGTATCGGCAGCGATGAGCTTGATTTGACAGGAATGTAAATAGCACTATGAAATGTTTCAAGAGAATCATCAACTGAGCATTCTGGCTGTGGATATGCCGTCAGCTGATCATAAAGGCGAAGTCGTGCGTGACACAGCCGAGGAGTTGTGAGTCTAAGATGATAGGCCGGCGTCTAATTCGCAAGTGAAACTACATGATTGTTCGCAATCTTCTTCACTTTAAAACCCTTTGTGTCACATTTTGACGCTCGTGGGCGCACCCTTTTGACCGTTATATGACTTTGACGGGGAAATATCGACCGTTATACTATTGTTCCACCATCGCCAAAGCTGCCGCCACCCCCTTGGTCAACAGATGTCGCAGACAGGCTTGTTCTAAGATGATTACTCTTGGCTGTCTCGGCGAAGCATGAAGGGAAGCACAAGCTGAAAAATCTACGTGTGGATTGCAAGTCCGTGATGTGCGATTGATTCTCCTTAGTCCAGCGGAAAGGTTCCTAGCTGTCTAGAGACTTTCTTTGTCAGGAGGCAGGTATTCGGGTCACTGTTGGGGAAGAAATGGTATTCGACGGAGCGTGGCGCTCTCCGGGCACGCTATTGTCTCCGAGGCGCATTCTCCCACAGGGAGCCAGAGACCTGCACTCGTGACGTGTCTTGTTACCGGAGTTTATGGCCAACGAACAGAAAGGACGGTCGATAATGTAGGGTTAGACTTGATTCTATACGGGACAAGACTCTTGTGGGTCTTTTTCCACTGAGTGGCATGGCAGCATAGCTGTTCGTATTGGCCAGCATTTGGTGAATTGCATATTGGTCGTCCACATGGGAGTAATATGTGTGCAACCCAAGTTCACAGACTCAAGTGAGTCGACAGACTTGACAAATTTGACAGCGCTGAGAGAATCAACTGGCTAGATTGCCTGACTGGAAAACTGGACGATGTTTTCACGACATCCGGAATATTAGGGCCAGAAGCGGATTTGACGCTTTGGTGTTACGGCTTTCCGGTGAGACTTGAGTAGAAGGGAAAGGAATAGGAATCTTGAGAAAAGGAGGAGAACAGCGGGTTGGATGTGACGGCGACGACATGAATGGCTATAAAAACAAGTTTGATGTAGGCGGGAGCAGGATTGGGAGCGAGAGCGGGGAAGGGTGTTGGCTGGTTGAGCCTGGCGGCGGCACCTGATTAGGCGTGATGGCACAGTGCATGAGAATTCGATTGTCTTCTCTGGCTCCTGACCATTTTTTCTCTACAGCCTTCTTCGCGGTGAGTTCGGCATTGGTGATGCGGTTAGTGGCCGACGTCTCAACAGGTTTGATAGGTCCAGGGGTGAGGGCTGGCGTGTTCGTTTGGAGAGGCGACACCTTTGGTTAGGCACCGAATGCAGTCTGGTGTTTGAGATTCCGTCTTCAATGTGAAGGAGAGCATCCCCAAGGTTCTGATTGACAAGACCGGCATGATCGGCGCTGTGGGCGTAATGGAAGCTGGCCGAATGGTTGAAAATGATAAGTTTCCCCAGGCTGAGAAACTCATGGTACGTGGCATGTGGAAATCATACTGTTAGACTTCGGTCGGTGCAGACCTGCCGGGGTGAGCTGAACGGCGGCAAAAGCCCACGGGCGATACGAGAATGCGTTGTGTACGATATTACAGACGGGAAGCCCGGTAATCGTCTTGCTTGCTTTTGGTCTCAAGGTGACAGAGATGGCCAGTTATTGTCAGGTCTGCGGCGGGTGGGAAGGCAAAGGATAAGGGCTTGCCATCTGCCTAGGCAGTTGAATTAGCACAAGAGATGTTGAGTCTCTAGAGGTGAAATCTGGGCGGAGGCCGATGGAAAGCAGGCGCAAGGACTCCGCACAAACAAGCCGTTTCCTCAATGGATTAAAGTAGCCTAGAGGATTGGTAGCCAAGCAGCAAATATGAGCAATCAAATGGGACGTAAGCTTGGGCAAAGGGCAAGCCGCATTGGTGGCACGCTTCGGACTCGGCATTGTAGTTCATGCTGAAACATACTACCAAGGGGCGTCATGCGTTGGGTCTTTAGCTCCCTGACAATGTTTTCTCAGTGCTCCGCTGAGAATATGCCGACTGCTTTTCGACCAGAAAGCATTCCGCCTCACAATGGAGCCGTATCAAACACGAGGTAAAATGTCGGCTCTCATTGGTTCCAATGACTCCTCTGGGTCTCCTCTCATCTGCCAGGTACTCCCGCACGCGTTTTCCATTCCCACCTCCGCGCTGCAGCCCAGTATTTTCCTTGCGGTGCCGTTTTCCGCCTCGATCCTTTCTAGGACAGAGGCTGTAGTAGGCTGAAGATTCCGCGACTAGGCATTGCTGGAATCGCTGGTTTTACGAGTCTGCTCCATCTTCATGTATTGTACAAAACTGATGACGAGCTGTCAAGCATTAGCATGGATTGAAATATGGAACGGCAAAATGCAGCGATGGGGCCACATACCGAGTCCACAGCATCGGCATGACGCTCAGCAGCCGTGACTGCCTCACGAGCAGCCACTTGGATACTCCGCAACCCGGCAAGCACAGCGACGTCCTTCGGACATGGTTGGTTGGAGGTGTTGGGGCCATTCTTGGACAAAGACGATTGTCGGAAGCCGTTCATGTATGGTTCGTCCGACGACGATCCGCATGTCGTTGCCTCGTCGGTGGCCTGGAACCTGTGCATTGAAAAGAGCACTTCCGGCTTGGGAGGTTGCAGGCCAGGGTTACTGGGGGCCGGGTGTCCGCCATCGTTGACAGGATGTGGAAAGTTGACGGGACTTGGTGGTTTGGGTATGAAATGATTGGCCTGTGTGGAGGATTCGATTTCACTGTAGGCGCTGGAAAACTCGTCCTGGTATGGACGGTGTGGTTGTTGGTCGCGGAGTGTCTCTTGTCCCGCGTTGGAGTTGAAGAGGTGATGAATGCCTTGGCCTGCGTTGGACTTACAGAGGTGATGAAAGCCTCGATTGGGTTGAGCCATGTTCGCATGAACGATGTGTGCGTGTAACGAGACTGATGGGCTGAATATCGACAAGGCTGATGGTGATGGTGTTTGGGATCGATTGTGGACGACTTTGGGGTTGTTGACGCATCGTCATTGTGATTGCCTGGGAATGAGCATTTTTTGCACCTGTTCTTGCCTCCTGTCCTCCATCTAGAAGGAAGACATCGACCGCGCCTTCCGACAGCGCATTGGAAATGGGTGCATTGGAAATGGAGCCTGCAATTGAAGAAACACCAGAAAGGTAGGAAGGTAGCGCGGCGGCACTCAAGTCTGGGCCTGCACCAGTTCGCACTGGTGAACTGAGGCCGATTTCCAAGGCGCATTTGGATCCGGAAGCAATTGTCATGAGACTGCCCTTCTAGAGTGGCCGGACTCGCACGGGAGGTTGAGATTTTGGAGCAAACGTTTCCCATTGCGAATGGAACGTTGCTGGTTGAGTTAGCCAGAAAGCTGACGGTTTTATCCCAGCAGGTTTTGCTGACTGCCTCAGCTCTTATCAGCTGAGTGACAACTCAGTTGGTTGGCGATGAAGGGGGGACGATGGGGGGCGCACTGGCTGAACTTTATCCTTGTGTTGAATCTGCAGGACATCCCCGAGATCAGAGCGAAAGGGAAGGAAGGAACCAGACCAACCGACGTTCAAATTGACGGAAATTGACGGAAGGATCAGATGCTGTGGTTATCTCCCCCAAAGAGACAACCACAACCGAGGCCGAACACCTACTTCTTCCTTCCCTGATCGCACCTGCCTGGACGAACTCAAGAAGGCAAGCAACCCTTTCCTTCAGAGATTGCCACAATAGCGCCTCCAATAGTTTCTATTTTTGGGGTTTTCCCTCTTTCCTTATGGTCGTCGACCATCGACCATCGACCTTATCAAGTTTTGCGACTCCATCACCCGCGACTTCACCCCTTCAACTGCATCCCGCGTCCCGAATCACAATTGAAAACGCCGTCTCGATATCACTGAATCAAATGCATCTTCGTCATGTCGATAAGTCTGTCCCAGAACGATGGGTGGACGCTCACAGCCCCATATCGCGGACCGCCACAACGAAATGTTCCTGCCCAGCCACCCTCGACAATCACCCAGCTGAGCAACCCAATGCCAGAATTGACCGCTCTGATCAACCGGCTGAGCGCAGCGACAGATATTCCACAAAATCAGAGAGATAAGTTCGCCATTTTGGATCTCTGGGATGCATTGCGGTCTGCACACTGGACTGCTGTCCGCATGCGCGAATGCAGTGCTGCCGAAGTTTCATGGCCCACCTTTGTGACCCGTTCATTTGGGGATCGCACCGATGAAGTCCTGAAGTTGATATACCATCAACCGTACGAAGAGATGGCTCGGAGAGATTGGAAAGCACTCGTGCGCTTTTATCGTGTCCAACGCTCCCTTGGACTCAGCCCGCCCGCAGTCTTTCTGCATCTCGGTCGCCAGATTGCAACGTCTGCGCGCTCTCTCAAGGTCTTGTGCAAACTTCTGGACAACCCATCCCGACCCAACTATCAAGCAAGCGACGTCATGAATACTCTGAAGAAGGTCATGGCTACCAAGAAACTCGACGGCTCCGAGTCCGCCGAGCTGGACCACGTATCACTAATTGCCGCAAGTAGAGGTAAGTCAAGTTCAGGCGCTTGATCGCAGAGACTAACGCTTTGGATGCAGAGCTTCGCAGAATTAGACAGGCCAATCGTGCGACCGAAGACAACATCAATCAAGTGGCGACCAAGCTGTACAAGCTGGCTATTCATGGTTCTACTTCCACGGCCCAACCAGAAGACCATGTCAGCCAAGTGGCTTCAGCGATGAACAGTCTCGACCTTCATGGACCTACTTCCCAAACCCAGCCAGAAGACGACTAAAGGCACGCCTAGGATTACAAGGTCGGAGGAAGACAAGGTTGAAATGGGCACGGGACTCATGCCCGACTTTCGACAATAGAGTATGAAGCGCCGATGATTCTGTTGCTCAGCGGCACAAGAAAACGCCGGTCGTTTCGGTACAGGCAAGTATCCCTAATGGCGAAGGGCTGGCACGGCTGGACTTGGGGTTAAACTCGGGGGTGAAGTGTTAATATCGAATTCAAGTCTTCTGGCTCAGCTCGTTAAGTGGTGGTTTCCGGGTTTAGCTGGTATCGGCCAAAAATACGAAAGACTTGCGTCGCCAAGATCCCAGATGCCGGTGCCAAAATTTGTGAAGTGCGCACCGCTTCAGTGGAGACGACTCCAAAACAGAAGTATGCACCAAAATCAAAGGCAAAGCAGTAAGTCATGTGAAGCGGAGAGGCGTGTCGCTTTATCGTTCGTCGGCGTTGCATCCAGCGAGCGACTCATGTTGGACCAATGATCAAGCTGGGCCACAGGACAATAATTGGCGCCGGCGGCTGCATCGTGTGCGACCGACTTGATGTCGCACGGTTCCAAGCTGTCGGGCCGGTTGGTCACGCAGACACCATGTTCGTGGCATAGGGAACGTGATATTCAGTGTCGTATTAGAACGAGCGAAGACTCGACGAGGTAAAATGACGGTTGGCAGAACCACTGAGAATCCTTCATCACAGAATGCACTGACAAGGCGCTGCCCCCACCAGAAACATGTGCCCCTTCGCTCCTGTGATGATCCCATTGTCCGAGTCTCCATCCCGTTTCAACGCTCGATCTTCAGACCCGTTTCTTTGCCGCGTTGCATGGGTCGGGCCGATCTCCACTGTTAAGCCGTCAGACAAAGCACGTACAGAGGGACGACGCAGCCCCGCAGTTCGGGGAGGAGACTTGTGGGGTGACCCCGACCTTCTCTTCTTCTCCACTGGGACGCAGTCACGGGGTCGCTGAGCAGTCCAATCGCATTCAGCCCGGGCTTTCGCGAAGCCGTTGGAGGCTGGACCTAAGGCAGCGATCGCTGTGTAGAATGTACTCCCACCACCCGTCGAGGCGCTGCGAGCACCGCGTGCATGTTCTTCCGTCCGGGTTATCGGGTTTTCGCACCGGTGTCGTCGATGCCGTCGAGGCAGCGGCCGGCGCGCGCCATGCGTCGTCGGACGCGGAGTAGACGGGCACGGGAGGGCGTGAGGGTGTCATTTGCCAGCACACAATGATATCGTGTCTCTGTGGCACGGAACGGGGTGGAGAGAGAAAAGAGAACAGAGGATTCTTGGACGGGGAATACCCATCTTCCAAGCGCTGCGACATGTGGGAATGTTGGTTCAAGTACTTTGCCGGGTCTCTCAACCCATCTCTGCTTCGTCTTGCGCCAATTGGACCGTCTGCACGCCGATGATGAGTGCCCGCGTTACCCAGCAATTCATCGCGCGTTCCAGGTTGACGTGGAGGAGCCGCGGATGGCCGCTGTGTTTGCAGGACACGCTGCAGAATCGTTGACCGGTGAGAGGAAAAGTGCCAATACGTGCATGCTCCCGATGCGGCCGTCAAGATGCGGGTTTACTTTCCTCGAAAGTCGTGGCTGTCGCTGATGGCAGAATGAGGTGGCAGGGGCTTCTATTGGCAGAGCGTGCTGTGTTGCATGGTGTCGGCGTTGGAGATGCCTCAAAAGGGGAAACGCGAAAAATGGGTCTCGTCTCCCTCCCGTGTCCTCTTCCGTCATGCACCCCCGTCGACAAACAGCCTGCCGTCGACTTGTTGATTCTTCGGATCACATGAGCGACGAATGCAGCGGACCCAGTCACCCAGTCCATTTTATAAATTGCCAAATCAACGGGGCGCCGGTCTTTCTCTAACAACAAGACTGCATGACATGGATCCTCCGATGCGATTCATTCAACCCCATTCTTGCACTGCGATCACTAATGAGCTCTCGCTAATGGAGAAAGGTCGTCAGTTGCTTTTGCCGTGTGCTGGGTGCTGTTGTCTCGGCTCCTCCCGACGTCCTCACCAAAAATCGGGAGGTACCCACTAAACGCACTGGGTTCCCGCCGCTAGACACTAGCCTGTCCTCCCTAACACTAATGCGGCCCCCCCTCTGCCTACCCCTACCAGACCGCCTACTAGCTAAGCTAGAAAAGCCTACCAAAAAGCCCTATAGTACTTAAAAAGACCTATTTAGGTAATTTTATCCTATAATAAACCTATATATACTATAAAAACCCCTACTTTACTACTTCTTAATAAAAAAAGAATTAATCCTTAAATTTCCTAATAAATTCCTTTATTTTTCTTAACTACCTACTAGCCTTTAAACTCCCCCTCTACTTACCCCTATTAGACTACCTACTAGCTAAGCTAGAAAAGCCTACTAAAAAGCCTTATAGTACTTAAAAAGACCTATTTAGGTAATTTTATCTTATAATAGCCTTATATATACTATAAAAACCCCTACCTTACTATTTACTAATAAAAAAAGAATTAATCTTTAAATTCCTTAATAAATTCCTTTATTTTTCTTAACTACTTACTAGCTCTTAAACCCCCCCTCTATTTATTCCTATTAAACTACCTACTAGCTAAGCTAGAAAAGCTTATAAAAAAGCCTTATAATATTTAAAAAAACCTATTTAAGTAATTTTATCCTATAATAGCTCTATATATATTTTAAAAACCCCTACTTTACTATTTATTAATAAAAAAAGAATTAATTCTTAAATTTCTTAATAAATTCTTTTATTTTCTTTTATTACTTATTAATTTATAAACTCCTTAATATAAAGGATTTTTAGTAGTATATATAAGTAATACTAATTAGAGGGGGTTAAGGCTAAAATAGATAGACCTATATAAAAGTAGGTAAGTTAGTTTAAGTAAGTAAGTAAGGTAAGTAAGTAGGTATAAAAGTATATAGTAGTTCTTTATTATCTAGCTATTTTATTTATTATCTCCCTCTTAATTAATATAAGTAGAAAGCTTTATAAAGCTTTTTATATTTTTCTTATATAGATAAACTAACCTTTTATATTTAGCTAGAAGTTATTTACGCTTAATTAATAAGCTTTATAGAGCTTCTCTTTTATTTATAAACCTACTTATAAGCTAAATAGGTAACTTATATAGTTTATTAACTAAAAAGACTTATAAAGTAACTACTCTATACTTATATAAGCTTATTAAGTAGTAATAGACTTATATATTTAGTTTTAATATAGAGAAACTTTATAAAGCTTACTACTATAATAATTAAAAAAGTTATATTATAATATAAAATAGTAAGCTTTATAAAGCTTTTTATTTTTAATAAGCTTATTAATAAGCTAGAAAGGTCTCTTAATAGTAAATATATTTAAGAAGCCTTATAAGGTTTATTATAATAATTAACTAACCTATATTATAATATAAAATAGTAAGCCTTATATATATACAGGCAGAGCATTAGCGCTAGCGCAGCAGCAGCAGCAGAGAGAGAGGGGTAGGCGCACAGCTCACCCTAAAGCCCTACTACCCACCCCCTACACCATAAATAACCTAATATATACCTATATATACATATATATACACATAACTAGTAAAGCTAGCTAGTACTAGCAGCTATAGCAACAAACCCCTAGCTAGCATAGTATAGCACTAGCAACTAGTATTAGCACCTAGTACTAGCACTACCTACTTAGTAGTAACACTTAGCACTAGTAGCACCTATAAGTATAATACTAGCGCCTAGCACTTAGTACTACTTAGCAGCAACGCTTAGCACTAATAGCACCTAAATAAGCATAACACTAACACCTAGCACTTAGTACTACTTAGCAGTAACACTTAGTATTAGTAGCACCTAAATAAGCATAACACTAACACCTAGCACTTAGCACCACCTAGGTATAACACTAACACCTAGCATTAGCAGCACCTAAGTATAAGTAGTATTAGTACTTAGCATTAGCACTACCTAGTAATAATACTTAGCACTAGTAATAGCACCTAAGTAAACATAATACTAACGCCTAGTACCTACACTACCTAAGTATAATACTAACACTTAGTATTAGTACCACTTAGTAATAACACTTAACAGCTAAATAGTACTAATAGCTAGCATTAATACTAACACTTAGTATTAATACTAGCATTAACACTACTAATACCTAATAGCACCTTTACTTAGCACTAACACCTAGCTTAACACCTAAAGCTAGCACTTAACGCTAACACCTAACACTAGCACTAGCTACTAGCACTAGCTGCTAGCACTAGCTGCTAGTATTAGCTACTAGCACTAATAACTAATACTAGCAGCTAACACTAATAGCTAGCACTAGTAGCTACTTAGCTAGAAGCTATAACTACTAAACTAAACTAATACCTAATAGCACCTACTAATACCTACTAACACTTATTACTAACTACTAGTAATTAACTACTACTTATACCTACTAAGCTAGCTAGTAAGCACTAAAGCATTAACACTAATAACTAACCCTTAATACTAATACTTAGCACCTAAATAAGTAGCATTAATCTATAGCCTACCCCCTAGTAAACTAACACCTTAGTAGAGTAAGAAATATTAGCTTAAAGAGGACTAACTATCAGCTAATACCTATAATAATAAAGCTAAAACTAGCTAATTAGTTTCTAACACTACCTATAAAAAAGATATTAATATTAATAACTAACGTCCTAATATAAATAGCTACCCCTAGCTCCCTATTAAAAGCTAGCTAAAAACCACTTAGAGGCTTAATAAAGCCCCCCTAAGCCCTAAAAAGGAAGTAAAATATAAGCTAAAAGGGGAGGTAAGAAGTAGAATATACTTATTAATACCTACGCTTTTCTCTACTAGCTTCCTCTTAAGCCTAACAGCTATAGTATTCCTAGTCCCTATCTTAAGTAGCTTAAACGCTAAAATAGTACTTATTATATATAGAATAAGCTTAAACGTTAAGACTAATATATATTATATTTAGAATAAATCGCACTAAATTAGCTATACCTCAAAAAGCTTTCTAAACCTATATAAGATCTATCTATCTATTTATACTTCTACTCTATTACCCTTAAGCTAATAAGCTAAATAAGTCCCCTTATCTTTTATATACTTTCTAATAAATAAATAAACTAAGCTTTAACTTAAGTAATAAACTTAAAAAGAGAAACTATAAAAGTAATATAAACTTTCCCTCTCACTAATAACTTAAGGTTAAAAAAGCCCTTAAAAGTTCTATACTATATATCAAGTAAAATATTACTAAGATTAATTTATTCTTTAGAAGAGAGGTAAGAGTAAAAAGTAATATAACCTTACCTATCCTTTAGTAAAATCCTCTTATCCCCCCTCTCCCTCTAATATAAGGAAAAATATTATTAAAGCTAGAGATAAAGGTCTAAGCTTAAAAATATTACCTAGTATAAGCTTAAGTCTATTTAAACGCTTTAGCAGCCTTAAACAGCTACCCCTAAGTATAAGAGAAGGGCTTATAGAGCTTAGCCCTACCTTAGCTAAATACCTTAATTATATATTATATATATAATAAGCTCCTATACCCCTATAGTCCTAACTAGTAGCTTTACTACTTTATATACCTATATATACCTACTAACTAAAGCTTTAGTAGTTCTAAAGAGGTTTATACTTATACCTTACCCTTATAAATAGTTTTAAACCTTTAGGCTATTAGTATAAAGTTAAAGTAGTATAAAGCTAAGAAACTACTACCTTACTACTTTAGCTACTAGCAGCTATACTATTATATAACCTTTAAGCTTTATTAATCTTCTAAAGCCTTACCTAAGTAGTTTTACTTAATTATTACCTAAAAAGCTAGCTACCCTTTAAGCTATAAAAGTAGATTTTAAAAGCTAGAGGTATATCTTCTAGTAAGCTTAAACCCCTCACTAAATAACTAGGTATAAGTAGCTTTCTACTTATAAGCCTATAAGTAAGTATAATATAAATATTAAGCTTACTACCTACTTATATATTTATACCTAACTACTTCCTATAAAACTAAATTCTTACCTTATATCTACTTATATTTAGCCTAAGAAGTTAACCCTTAACATTTTAGTTATTAAATATCTATCCTTATATAATCCTTACTTCTATTTAGCATTTAGTATAGCCCTTAAGGCTAACACTATTCTATTTATTATATCTAGTAAGTAGATTATCTTTTTAGCTATTAGTAAAACTAATACCTCCTCAGTAATAAATATAAAGTAAGTATACCTTACTAAAACTACTAGCTTATTACTTATAGCTTACCTCTATAATAGCAGCTAGCAGATAACTTAAGAAGCCTTACTAACTTAGCTCCTTTAGCCTACTATTTAAGCTCCCCCTCTTATACTATATATACTATAACCTTAAAGCTTACTCTTAATAAGAATATATAAGAATAGGTTAGTTAGTAGAAAAGAGGAAATATACTCTAAAAACCCCTTTTTAAGTCTTTCTATTTTATTTAGATTATATAAACCTACCTTAATAGCCTGCTATACTATTAGTATTACGCTTAGCTAAAGCACCTTACTTTATAAGCTATCTTTAACCTTAAAGGGGACTACTACCTTATTCACCTTAACCTCCTACCTACTAAGTAATAGCTTATTAGTAGTCTAATTAGTTTAAATTATAAAAGCAGCTACTTAAAGTTCTTATTAGCTAACCTCCCTAAAGGTTAAGAGTATAGAAGCTTATTTAAGCTAAGCGAAAAGCTAGTTAAAAAGCCCTACTTAGTAGAAAAAATAAATTTAGAGCAGTCTTAGAAGTATAATATCACTAAAATAAACTAATTTAACACTCTATATTATAGCTAAGCCCCCTCACTAGCTAAAGTACTAATAAAAGTAATAGCTAGATACTTCTTAGTAACCCTAAGGTATAAGAGATACTATAGTTATAACTACCTAATACTATTTTCCCTTAGTAATACTTACTATAGTAATTAAAAAGCGCTAAGGATAAATACTACACTATACCTTATTATAGTAGCCCTAAAGAATACTAGCTAAAACTAATATAATACTTAGAGATAACACCTTTTATAGCTCTATTATACTAATAATAAGTAAAATAAATAATAGTATTTAATACTAAATAAGATAGAATATTAGTTATAATAGTTATAGTAATATAACTATATATAATAATATATGCTTATATTTATCCTACCTTACCTCTTATTAATAAAGCTATTTATCTTCTACCCCCTCTTTTTTCTATCTCCTTTAGTTCTCTTTATCCCCCCCTAATAGTATAATACTATATTCTATGCTCTATCTTCTTAATTAGTCTAATATCCTAAACCTTATTAGCTTATATAATTTAGGTTCTACTTATAAAACTAAATTCTAACTACTTTAGAAGTATATATATCTTATCTTTAAGAGAGCTATAGTTCTTACCTACTAAGAGTTTAGTAAGCTATTAAGAGGCTTTAGCTAGTATAGCACCTTACTATTATTAGCCTTAGCACCTAAATAGTAACCTTATAAGCTATAATATAGCTGCTAACACTAATAATCCTTTTAGCTAGCTATAATCCTATTTAATCCTCTATCCTTATAGCTATAATACCTCTATTAAGTAGCTTTAAAAAGAAACCTTATTAAGACTTCTAAGCTAGTAATCTCCTTTAGACTTTATACTAAATAGAGAAGCTTACTAATTATACTTAACTTTCTAATTATAACTTATAGCTATAGTTTTTATAAAGATAGGTAGGATACTAAGCTAACTTTAGTTCCTATTAATACTAGTTTAACCTTAAGTACCTACTACCTAATAAGAATAATATCCCTACTAAGTATAATAAGATATAAATACAGCTAGCTCCCTAATAATAAGTTACTTTTATTAGCAGTATTCTTTAACTCCTTAAACCTAGCTATAAAGATACTAAGCCTTAAGTTTTAAATACTACTTCCTCCCCTAGCTAAACACCTCACTCTCTACTATAAACACCTTAAAGCTACTTCTAAAAAGGAGGCTAAATAGTTTATAAACACCTAATCTAAGTATATTCCTATACCTAAAATAAAGCTCCTAAAGCTTAAGCTAATAAATAGAAGTAAGCCTAACTAAAGTTAGTATTTTACTACTAAAGTAGTAAGAAGAGAGGGCTAAATTTCTACCTTTTAGTTAAGCCCTAACTTACTATATCTTAATAGTATAGCTTCCTAGTAGATTAACCCCTTTTAAAGCTTTATTAGTCTACTTAGTAAATACTTACCTATAAGCTATAAATATTATACTAAAATATATTACTTATTATAAACCTTACTTTTTAATATCTCTTCAGCCCTACTACTTATAACACTACTATCCTATCTCTATAGTTAATTCTAAGCATAACGCTTATTTTAATATAACATCTCTTAAAGAAGCTACCCTAACTCCTTAAAACCTAAATCGCTTAATAAGTAAAATAGAAAGCCTATCCTTATACTAAATATCTCTACTAGCACTTCATAAGCTTTATTACTATTAAGCTAATATTATATACTATACTAAAAGCTACCCTTTATAAGCTAACTTAAAGCTATTTCCTCCCCTACCCCTATAAGAGAGGTAAAATTAAAAGCAAAAGCCTTAATAGCACTAGCTAAAACGCTAATCTTTTAAGAAGTAGTAATACTTAAAGCTTACCTACTCCTAATTAAGCAGCTAATAAAGCTTATAGTAACTATTAGCCCTTAATTAGTTTCACTAAGCTTAATATATATATTTTAAGTTATAAAATATTAGCTAATTATTAAGTAACCTTAGTTAGTCTTACTAATTAAGCTTTAAACCTCCTACTTCTCCTTAACACCTAAAAGCTAAATAAATTACTAAAGTTTAGAGAAATAAATAAGAGAGAAGTTTATCTCACCCTTATTTTAACCCCCTACCTTAAAGTTAAGAGGACTAAATTAATAACTTAATTAAATACTAACTAAATTCTTAAGCTACTATAAGTAGCCTCCTAAAACTAATATCCTACTACCCACCCTACTTAAACTAATTAAGTAATAACTAGCTAGTAAGTTACTAAAACCCTAACCCTTCCTATACTAACTTACTTAGCTCCACTTAGGCATTTATACCTTAAGTTAGAATAAAAATAAGCAGTAAAAAAGGCTAATATATATAAAAAAATAAAATAGAGTACTAACTTATTAAATTCACTATATACTTATTAACAATTAGGCTTAGTATAATCTATAACGCTTAAACTCCTATTCCTCTCACTTTATCACTAAGTCTTAAAGCTACTTATATAAAAATTTCTACCTCCCCTTCCCTAACATACTAGCAACAACAGCTTCAAGTAGAAGCCGTTAAAATCCTCACCAAAAATTAAGTAGGTCTATATAGACAGAAGGTAGAAGCCATTATTTTCCAATAGTAAAGAAGCCATTAAGATTTCCCATAGTAAAATACACAAAAGTAGGATATAATAAAAGCTTAAATAAAGGCAGTTATAACTATCTAGTTCTCAGTTTGATAATCAGCAAAGTAAATCTAGAAATCAATAAATAGCATAGTTAATATTTTCATAATATAGTCCTAAACCTCATATTAACTAGCTAATCATATAATAAAGATATCAGCTAGGCTAGAAAGCCTAACTAACTAATAAAATGCAATCAGAAAGGAAAATAGATCAAAGAGAAAGTATATAAAATTAAAAAGCAGAAAGGTAAAGTTATAAAGAGAGAACAAGAGGAATTATTTAATAGTAGTAGACCAAAGCAAGCTATCCATATAAATAAACATAAAGCTATTTATTCACAACGCGTAGTATTCTATTCTAATATACATATTATATCAGTATATAGTAGTAGCAAATAAAATCATAATATATCTATAAAACCACTATTAATTAATTACTACTAAAGCTAGAAGAAAAGTAGCTAAATCAGTTAGTAATATTCCTAGTATTATCTACAGCTAAGCTAATTTATAATCATTCTAATACCTAAACCTTATAGTTAAGCTAATTACTAATATTACACCACCCTAAGTAGATAGTTTATATTACCACATATATTATTATATTTACTGCTATATATAAAATATATAGAAGTATTATTAAGTAGAATATAAATAAGAGAATAATTAGTATAAAGGGAGTAATATTTATAAAAAAGCTACTATAATTAGAAATTTACTATAGATAACAGAGGTACTATACTAGCAGTTTTTCTTAATATAAGCTATAAGTAGATAGTTCAAAATAGCCTAAAAACAGATAGCTAATAAGTCTCTACAAAGCGCTCTAAATAGAAGCCTAGCTTAACAGGCAGTAAACTATATTTAAGATCTCTAAAAAGTCTAAGTAGAATATATAAAAACAAACTATAATAAGCTGATCTATATCACTAATAAAAAACTTAAGCCTAGCCTATAGCTAGCTTATATAAGATAAGTAGTATACTTAAAAGGGCTTAATACTAGTATACTCTTTAATATAACAGCTCCTATTAATAAAGATAAGGTTATACTTCAGGTAATATAAGTAATAATTAACTATATACTAAACTAAGCTTAAATAATATCTACTCCTAATACTATTAGGCTAGCTATACTATTTAAAACGCAGCATATAGAAGCATATATTAAACTAAAGAGGCTATTTAATAACTATATAGAGGATAATATATAAGTAAGATATAAAGGTATATAACTAAATCTATTATATATCTAATTCCACACGCAGAAAATAAATAATAATAAGCAGCTGCTATATAAACTAATGCTATTATAAAAAGAAATATAAGACTTATTTAAATAGATAGCAGAAGCAGCTAGCATAAAGATAAAATATTAAATATAAGAGAAGCTAGAATGTATAGCACTTAATATATTTATCAGTATACTAAACTACTAGCTAAAAGGTAAAGATTATAGTAGTACTCTTCTTAACGCTCTTATAGTAATAAATATTACTAAAGATAGCAGCTAGGTTTAAATTATAAACTACATAACAAAATACTTAGCTATCATTAAGATAGCATATATATTAGTAATCTATTAAGCTTATATTAAGCGCTATAATAAGGTTATTAAGCTGGAAAAGTCTCTAAATAATAATAAAGTAGAGGATGTAGCATAAAGTTTATTCTAGCATATATAGGTAAAAGTATAGCAGTTTATAACGTAAATAATAGGCGATAAAAATATAAAGCTAATACTAATAAACTAGATTTTTAAAACGTAAATATATAAGATATATATCTAATATAATATAGTAGCAGTTAGTATTATTAACTAGGTTAGTAATTATATATTATATAAGCAGGTATAGTTTATAATAAGGCAGCTATTAGATATACTATATAAGCTAGTCTAAGAGACGCAAAAGCTGCTTATAGAGCTAACAGCAACAGAAGATTTAAGTTCAGCAGACAGTCCTAAAAATAATATTCAGTTATAACTACTAGCTATCCTATAGTTATTAATTAAAAATAACTATAGTAAGATAAAACCTAAATACTTATTTCTCACTAATAACTATAACAGCTAAGTTTCTATTAAGAATAGATAGCTATTTATATAGCTAGCATAATTACTTACTACTATAGAACACTAGAGATTAAGCAGCAATATAAGTAATAGTTATAAAGCAACAAACTAGCTATTCTAACTATCAGCTATATAGGAGTTTAATAAAACATTTAAATAACTCTATAAGTAACTATAGATACTTCTATATATACTTAGCAGATAGCTAGCATAGATAAGCAAGCTTATAAGTCTATAGATAGTTAATATAATTAATAAGAGTATTTATAATATTATAATATATAATAAAATATTATGCTTTATTATAATATACTATAAAAGTTACTATATAACTAAGTAAGCAAAAATAATCTACTAATATCTCCTAAAAGAGGTTAATAAGCTTATTATATAATATCTTTAGCTTATCTTACTATTCTAATAGGAGGTATAAAGTATTATATATAAAGCTAGTAGGTATAATATATTTATATAAGCAGATAATATTATCTAGCAGAGAGACTTAAAAGCTAATAGCATAACAGTAAGATTAGAAGAGCAAAATAATAATAATATAAATATTAAAAATAGCAACAATCATAACATAAATAAAGATAAAGCTAGTAATAAAAGTATAAATATAAGCAACTAAATATAAAAAGAGGAGCAAATATAAATAACAGATAGAGCGCAGCAGATTATATAGTAAACCAGCATAAGACTGCTAAGATATTAAGTTAATATAAATATATAGTAATATATTGCTATTAGTATTACTAACTACTACTTAAATAAGTCGTTCAGATAGCTAAGCAAAAATAATACTAGCATAAGATTAGAAGAGAGGATAGATAAAGTTGAGGACAGCCTATAAGACTTATAAGCAGAGCATAGCATGCAGATAACAGGCATAATCTACACATAAGAGCTTATATAGTTTAGCAGCAGTCTCACAGCAAGGCAGCAATAGTTCCACTAAGTCAGCTATCAGTAGCATAAGTTTCTAAGCTTTAAAGCTAAAGATTTAGAGTTAAAATAAGGTTCCACAAGCTATAAGAAGAAAAAAATAGAAGTATATAAAAGGCTATAGCTTACAGCTAAGCTCTAATAATTTAAGAAGCTAAAGAGAATTAACTTAGAAGGCTAGCTATAATAAATAATAGAGGATAACTTAGCAATATTCTATAAAAACTAAAGAGAAGCAGTACTCACTATCACTAGTAGGTATATACTAATTATATAGATAATAAAGATAAATAGTAATAAAAGCATCTTATTTATACTACTAGCATTCTACTTATTAAACAGAATAATAGTAATTATAATACTACTAGTAATACTATAGATAGATCTATATAGGTAATATATTAAAGTAGAAATCACTTTACATATATAGCAGAGCCATAAGAATAACTAAGCAGCATCTATTATCTTCATCACACCTAAGTTAGCTATCATAAAGGGATTTAGAAACTTTATCACACAGCTAAAAGAGAGGTAGGCATTAGACTATATTATTATAAATAAATACTATATTATACTTAAAGGATTATAGAGCTTCTAGCTGCAGCTTAGAGAGCTTAAAGAGGTAATTTATAAGTTCAGCATATAAATAATATACTTAACAGTAATACTTATGCTAATAGATAAAGCAGCTTTCTTTTACGCTATATAACTAGAGGCTAGCTAAGTGAGGATATTCTAAATAGCAATAACATATAAGAATATCTAATACTCTATTATTATAGCTAGCAAAAAAACTAATATAGAAGGTAATAGTAGCATTAATAGTATAAAATAAGATAAAGATAATATAAAGCTAATGAAACTTAATATAATTAAGGCTAAAGTATACTAAGTAGTAGTATAGTAAGTAAATAAGCTTCTAGCTAGCAGCAAGCAAAATAAAGCTATTATATATGCTATATTAATTAAATAAGTAGAGCATTTAAGGTTAGCACTAAAGTGCACTATATTCTTTAGTAATATTAACTTAACTAAGGGTAAAGCAGCTCAACTTAAAGCATAACATCAAAATAATAAAACTAAAAGCATTATAGTTATAATAAACGCACTAAAACTAAGCATTAACATCCTAGATATACAGCTTATAATCCACACTAACATACTAATAAAACTCTAGTAATTTATATAAGAGAGCAAGCAGGCAGGTTGCAATAAGCAGCTAAGCATATCAGTTATTATATACTATAGCAGTAATAATAGCAGTTTATAATAAGAAGCAGCAGTTAAAAAATATCTCACTAGTAATAAATATAGACAGATTATTCTTAACTAAATAATAAACAGAAAAAGCAACTACTCTAGTTATAAAGATAATAAAGAAGTCTATAATATCTACTATAAATATAAAAAAAAGCTAAAGCTAAAGTTCATTCTTAACTATATTAATAAAGATAGTAAAGTAGGCTAAATAGAGTTTCTAAGATTAAATAGGTATATAAAGCTAAACTAATAGAAAGTTAAAATAGAGAAGATAAGTAAGACTAATAAAATAGAAATATTTCTCACACAGCTTCACTAGTAATATAAGAGGTATGCATTATATTTCAAGGTAAAGGATAATAACAAGCACAAGTTTCTTAAGTGCCTAAGGAAGAAAGAGATAGAATAGATATAAGCATAGCAAAATATAAAAACTATAGAGTAAGAGATCTTCAGCAGGAGATATCTTAAATAGTTCTCTAGCTGCTTTAACTATAGGCTTCTATAGGAGTTTTATAAGTAATAAGAAGGTAAAGCAGAGGATAGCAGGTAGTTCCACTAAGTAGAGGGATAAGCATACTAACTAGGAAGCATACTAATTAAAGTGTTCACAGCTAGTATAGTAAGGCTTCCTAAAGTAGTATAAAGCAGCATATTTAAAGAGCAGATAGCTACTAAAGGAGTATAAGTTGCAGAAGAAGGAAGAAATAGTTAGGATATTTTTTATATATAGCTAAGAGGGTAAATTTTATAAAGAGGAGTTAAGAGTAGCTATTTATATAAAGTAACTTAGCTTTTAATATAGTAAGTTAAAAAGGAGGATAAGAAGTAGCTATTTTAAGTAATAAAGGAGTTTTTATATTATAAGGTTACTTTAAGAATTTATAGTAGAGTTTAAGGTTAGAAATAAAGTTTTAAGGTAGATAGATTATAAAATATAAAATAGGTTAAGAGTTTTAAATTATTAATATATAGCTTAAAAAGAGGAGAGTAAGTATTAAGTATAAAAGAAGATAGCAACTTTAAGTTAGTTAAACTAGATAAAGAGATTATATATAGAGGATAGAGATATATTAACTATATTTTAATATTAAGGTTTAATATATATATAAAGTAGAATTCAAACTAAATAGATATAAGTTAAGGTTTAGAAATAAATATAAAAGTTTAAGTAATAAAGAAGTTAAGTAGAGTTATAAAAAAGAAATCAGATATAGAGAAGAATTATAAAGTAATAATAAACTTATATTATATATATTAGATGTTAAGGTTATATAAAACTTAATAAAGGTTAGATATTTAAGAGTTAAGTAAACTAAAATATAAAAGTTATAACTAAAAATATAGTACTATAATATAGTATAATAAATTTAGATAAATAAACTAAATAGAACTAGTATAATAATAAGAGGTAACAAAAAAGATAATAGATAAAAACTATAATATATAAACAATAAGAATTATTAAGTATAAATATATAGGTTAGCTATATATTATAGAAAGAAGTTAGAGATATAGTGCTATAGTGAAGTAAGATCTTTACTATAATGAAATAGTATAATAGACTTATAGTTAGGGTTAAAACTAAGTTATAGAAAAAAGAAAAGGTTAAGGTTATTTTTTATAAAAGAAAAAAGAGATAGAGGAGAGAAAAAGAAATGTTAAGGTTATATAGAATAAGGTTAAAGAGTTAGGGTAAAGAGAAAGAAAGGTTAAGGTTATTTAGAATAAAGTTAAAAGAGTTAGAATAAGAAAAATAGAAAGGTTAGGGTTATTTTAAATAGAGAGAAAAAGATTAATATTAAGGTAAATAGAAGAAATAAATAGAAAACAGAGTAAGAAGTAAATATAAAGTGAGATAGAAACTATAAAGTAAATAATTATAGAGGATATAAAGTAGAATTAAGTAGCAGTATAAAAAGAAAGATAGAGAAGTATATATAAAATTAAAATATATAGTGAAAACTGTAATGAAAACTAAAATATACTTAAGGTAAGAGAAGATAATAAGAGATAATAATATTAAAATAAAATAAAGATTATATTATTATTAGAAGTAAATAAATATTATAAAAGGGGATTTAATTTTAATAAAATAGAAAAAAGTAGATTAAGAGGAAGAGAGAGTTAAAGTTATAGAAGAATATAATATTAAAGTTATTTTTTAGAAGAAGAGTGAAAGATAATTTATAATAAAGAAAGGTTTACTATTATAAGGGATATAGATAAGAAGTTTATAAGAAAGTAAATAAAAATAAAACTAAAATAAAAGTTTAAGCTAGTATAAAGAAATAGTTAGAACTATTAAGAAGAACTAAATTTAAAATCTTAGGGTTAGAATAAAAATATAAGAAAATAAGTCTATAAATAAAGAACTAATTAAAAATATAGAAAGTAGTATAAGTAACCTATTTAAAATGTGAGGAGAGTATAAGTAACCTATTTAAAATATGAAGAGAGTGTAGATAACCTATTTAAAAAGTGAAAAAGAATATAGATAACCTATTTAAAATATAACAAAAAGTATAAGTAACCTGTTTAAAATATAATAAAAAGTATAGATAACCTATTTAAAATAGGATAAAAAGTATAGATAACCCGTTTAAAATATAATAAAGAGTGTAAGTAACCTATTTAAAGTGTAATAAAGAGTATAGATAACCTATTTAAAATATAAAGGAGAGTATAGGTAACCTATTTAAAATATGAAGAGAGTGTAGACAACCTATTTAAAATATAATAAAGAGTGTGAGTAACTAGTTAAAAATGTAAAGGAAAGTATAAGCAACCTATTTAAAATATAAAGAAAAGTATAAGTAACCTATTAAATATATAAAGGAGAGTGTAAGCAACTAGTTAAAAATATAAGGAAAGTATGTGAAGAAGAGTATAAGTAACCTATTTAAAATATAAAGAAGAGTATAGATAACCTATTTAAAATATAAAAAAAAGTATAAGCAACCTATTTAAAATATAAAGAAGCATATAAGTAACCTATTAAATATATAAAGGAGAGTATAAGTAACCTATTTAAAATATAAAGGAGAGTATAGACAACCTATTTAAAATATAAGAAGAGTATAAACAACCTATTAAAAATATAAAGAAGAGTATAAATAACCCATTTAAAATATAAAAGAAAGTATGAGTAACTTATTAAATATATAAAGGAAAGTATAAATAACCTATTAAATATATAAAGGAGAGTGTATAAAAAAAAGTATAAGTAACCTATTTAAAATATAAGGAAGAGTATAAATAACCCTAACATACTAGTAATAATAGCTTTAAGTAGAAGCTGTTAAAATCCTCACTAAAAATTAAGTAGGTCTATATAGATAGAAAATAGAAGCTATTATTTTCTAATAGTAAAGAAGCTGTTAAGATTTCCTATAGTAAAATATATAAAAATAAGATATAATAAAAGCTTAAATAAAAGCAGTTATAACCATCTAGTTCTCAGTTTAATAATCAGCAAAATAAGTCTAAAAATTAATAAATAGCATAATTAATATTTTCATAATACAGTCCTAAACCCCATATTAACTAGCCAATCACATAACAAAAATATCAGCCAAGCCAAAAAGCCTAACTAACTAATAGAACATAATTAGAGAGGAAAGTAGATTAAAGAGAAAGTATACAAAATTAAGAGGTAGGAAAGTAAAATTATAAAGAGAAGATAAGAGGAATTATTTAATAATAATAAACTAAAGTAAGCTATCTATATAAGTAAATATAAAGCTATTTATTCATAATATACAGTATTCCATTCTAATATACATATTATATTAATATATAGTAGTAGCAAATAAAATCACAGCATATCTATAGAACTACTATTAGTTAATCACCACTAAAGCTAAAAGAAAAGTAGCTAAATCAGTTAATAATATTCCTAGCATTATCTACAGCTAAGCTAATTTACAGTTATTCTAATACCTAAACCCTACAGTTAAGCTAATTACTAATATTATACTACCTTAAGCAGATAGTTTATATTACTACATATACTATTATATTTACTGCTATATATAAAATATATAGGAGCATTATTAAGCAGAATATAGATAAGAGAATAATTAGCATAAAGGGGGTAATATTTATAAGAAAGCTACTATAATTAGAGATTTACTATAAACAACAGAGGTGCTATACTAGCAGTTTTTCTTAACATAAGCTACAAGCAGATAGTTCAAAGTAGCCTAAAGATAAACAGCTAATAAGTCTCTATAAAGCGCTCCAAATAGAAGCCTAACTTAATAAGCAGTAGACCACATTCAAAATCTCCAAAAAGTCTAAGCAAAACATATAAAGACAAGCCATAATAAGCTAATCTATATCACTAACAAAAAACTTAAGCTTAGCTTATAGCTAGCCTATATAGGATAAGTAGTACACTTAAAAAGGCTTAATACTAACACACTCTTTAATATAACAGCTCCTATTAATAAAAATAAAGTTATACTTTAAGTAATATAAGTAATAGTTAACTATATACTAAACTAAACTTAAGTAATATCTACTCTTAATACTATTAAGCTAGCTATACTATTTAAAGCGCAGCATATAGAAGCATATATCAAACTAAAGAGGCTATTTAATAACCATATAGAGGATAACATATAAGCAAGATATAAAAGTATATAGCTAAATCTATTATATATCTAGTTCTACATATAAGAAATAAATAATAATAAGCAGCTACTATATAAACTAACACTATTATAAAGAGAAGTATAAGACTTATTTAAGCAGATAGTAGAAGCAGCTAGCATAAAGATAAAGTATTAAATATAAGAGAAGCTAAAACGTATAATACTTAATATACTTATTAGTATACTAAACTACTAACTAAAAAGTAGAGACTATAGTAGTACTCTTCTCAGCGCTCTCATAGTAATAAGTATTACTAAAGATAGCAGCTAAGTTTAGATTATAAACTACATAACAAAATACTCAGCTATTATTAAGATAGCATATATATTAGTAATCTATTAGGCTTATGTTAAGCGCCATAATAAAGTTACTAAGCTAAAAAAATCTCTAAGTAATAATAAAGTAGAGGATATAGCATAAAGTTTATTCTAATATATATAGATAAAAATGCAGTAGTTTATAATATAGATAATAGGTAATAAGGATATAGAGCTAACACTAATAGACTAAATTCTTAAAATACAGATATATAAAATATACATCTAATATAACATAATAGCAGCTAGTATTATTAACTAAGTTAGTAATTATATATTATATAAGCAGGTATAATTCATAATAAGGCAGCTATTAGACATACTATATAAGCTAATCTAAGAGATATAAAAGCTGCTTATAAAGCTAATAATAACAGAGGATTTAAATTCAATAGATAGTCCTAAAAGTAATATTTAGTTATAACTACTAGCTATCCTATAATTATTAATCAAAAATAACCACAGCAAGATAAAGCCTAAGTACTCATTTCTCACTAATAACCATAATAGCTAAGTTTCTACTAAAGATAGATAGCTATTTATATAGCTAGTATAGTTACCTACTACTATAGAACGCTAAGGACTAAGCAGTAGTATAAGTAATAGTTATAAAGCAATAGACTAGCTATTCTAACTATCAGCTATATAAAAGTTTAGTAAGACATTTAAATAACTCCATAAGTAACTATAGATACTTCTATATATACTTAGCAGATAGCTAGTATAAGTAAGTAAGCTTATAGGTCTGCAGATAGTTAATATAATTAATAAGAGTGTTTATAATATTATAGTATATAATAAAATATTATGCTTTATTATAATATACTATAAAAGTTACTATATAACTAAGTGAATAAAAATAATCTATTAATATCTCCTAAAAGAGGTTAGTAAGCTTATTATATAGTATCTTTAGCTTATCTTATTATTCTAGTAAGAAATATAAAATATTATACATAAAGCTAGTAAGTATAGCATATTTATATAGGTAAATAATATTATCTAGTAGAAGGACTTAGAAGCTAGTAGCATAGCAGTAAGATTAAAAGAGTAAAGTAGTAATAATATAAATATTAGAGATAGTAATAATTACAGCATAAATAAAGATAAAGCTAATAATAAGAGTATAAATATAAGTAACTAGATATAAAAAGAAGAGTAAATATAGACAACAGATAAAGCACAGCAGATCATATAGCAGACTAATATAAAACTACTAGGATACTAAGTTAATATAAGTATATAGTAACATATCACTATCAGTATTACTAACTGCTACTTAAATAAGTTATTTAGACAGCTAAGCAGAGATAACACTAACATAAGATTAAAAGAGAGGATAGATGAAGTTAAGGATAGCCTATAAGACTTATAGGCAGAACATAATATATAGATAGCAGGCATAATCTATACATAAAAGCTTATATAGTTTAGCAGCAGTCTTATAGCAAAACAGTAATAATTCTACTAAGTTAGCTGTTAATAGCATAAGTTTCTAAGCTTTAAAGCTAAAGATTTAGAGTTAAAATAAAGTTCTATAAGCTATAAGAAGAAAAAGATAGAAATATATAAAAAGCTATAGCTTATAGCTAAGCTTTAACAATTTAAGAAGCTAAAGAGAATTAACTTAGAAGGCTAGCTATAGCAAATAATAGGGGATAACTTAGCAATATTCTATAGAAACTAGAGAGAAGCAGTACTTACTATCACTAATAAGTATATACTAATTATATAGGTAATAAGGATAAATAGTAGTAAAAGTATCTTATTTATACTATTAGCATTCTGCTTACTAAATAGAGTGATAATAATTATAACACTACTAATAGTGCTATAGATAGATTTATATAAGCAATACGTTAAAGTAAGGATCACTTCGCATATATAGTAGAGCTATAAGAATAACTAAGCAGTATCTATTATCTTCATCACACCTAAGTCAGCTATCACAAAAGGATTTAGAGATTTTATCATATAGCTAAAAAAGAAGTAAGCGCTAAACTACATCATTATAGATAAGTGCTATATTATGCTTAAAAGATCACAAAGCTTCTAGCTGCAGCTCAGAAAGCTTAGAGAGGTAATTTATAAGTTTAGCATATAGATAATATACTTAATAGCAACGCTCACACTAACAGATAAAGCAGCTTTCTTTTACGCTATATAACTAGAGGCTAGCTAAGTGAGGATATTTTAAATAGTAATAACACATAAAAATATCTAATACTCTATTATTATAGCTAGCAAGAAAGCTAATATAGAGGGTAATAATAGCATTAGTAGTATAGAATAAGATAAAGATAACATAGAGCTAGTAAAACTTAATGTAGTTAAGGCTAAAGTATACTAAGTAGTAGTATAATAGGTAAATAAGCTTCTAGCTAGTAGCAGGTGAGGTAAAGCTATTATATATACTATATTAATTAAGTAGGTAGAGCGTTTAAGGTTAGCATTAAGGTATGCTATATTCTTCAGTAATATTAACTTAATTAAGGATAAGGCAGCTTAGCTTAAAGCGTAGCATTAAAGTAATAAAGCTGAAGGTATTATAGTTATAATAAACACATTAGGACTAAGTATTAATATCTTAGATATATAGCTTATAATCTATACTAATATATTAATAAAACTCTAGTAATTTATATAAGAGAGCAGGCAGATAGGTTATAATAAATAGCTAAGCGTATTAGTTGTTATATACTATAGCAGTAACAGTAGCAGTTTATAATAGGAGGCAGCAGTTAAAAAATATCTCACTAGCAATAAATATAGGCAGATTATTCTCAACTAAGTGATAAATAGGAGAAGTAACTACTCTAGTTATAAGGATAATAAAGAAGTCTATAATATCTGCTATAGATATAGAAAAAAGCTAGAGCTAAGGTTTATTCTTAACTATATTAATAAGGACAGCAAAGCAGGCTAAGTAGAGTTTCTAAAGCTAGATAGGTATATAAAGCTAAACTAATAGAGGGTTAGGATAGAAAAGATAGGTAAGGCTAATAAAATAGAAGTATTTCTCACGCAGCTTTACTAGCAATATAAGAGGTATATATTATATTTTAAGGTAAGAGATAATAATAAGCATAAGTTTCTTAGGTACTTAAAGAAAAAAGAGATAGAATAAATATAGGTGTAATAAGGTATAAGGACTATAGAGTAGGAGATCTTTAGTAAGAAATATTTTAAGTAATTCTCTAGCTGCTTTAACTATAAGCTTTTATAGAAGTTTTATAAGCAGTAAGAAAGTAAAGCAGAGGATAGCAAGTAGTTCTACTAAGTAGAGGGATAAGCATACTAATTAGGAAGTATACTAATTAAAATGTTTACAGCTAGTATAGTAAGGCTTCCTAAGGTAGTATAGAGCAGTATATTTAAAGAGCAGATAGCTACTAAAGGAGTATAAGTTATAGAAGAAGGAAGAAATAGTTAGGATGTTTTTTATATATAGCTAAGAGGGTAAATTTTATAGAGAGGAGTTAAGAGTAGCTGTTTATATAAAGTAACTTAGCTTTTAATATAATAAGTTAAAAAGGAGGATGAGAAGTAGCTATTTTAGGTAATAAAGGAGTTTTTATATTATAAGGTTACTTTAAGAGTTTATAGTAGAGTTTAAGGTTAGAAATAAAGTTTTAAAGTAGATAGATTATAAAATATAAAATAAGTTAAGAGTTTTAAATTATTAATATATAGCTTAAAAAGAGGAGAGTAAGTATTAGGTATAAAAGAAGATAGCAACTTTAAGTTAGTTAAACTAAATGAGGAGATTATATATAGAGGATAGAGATATATTAATTATATTTTGATATTAAGGTTTAATATATATATAAAGTAGAATTTAAATTAAATAGATATAAGTTAAGGTTTAGAAATAAATATAAAAGTTTAAGTAATAAAGAAGTTAAGTAGAGTTATAAAAAAGAAATTAGATATAGAGAAGAATTATAAAGTAATAATAGACTTATATTATATATATTAGATATTAGGGTTATATAGGGCTTAATAGAGGTTAGATATTTAAGAGTTAAGTAAACTAAAATATAAAAGTTATAACTGAGAATATAGTATTATAATATAGTATAATAAATTTAGATAAATAAACTAAATAAAACTAATATAATAATAAGAGGTAATAAAAAAGATAATAGATAAAAACTATAATATATAAATAATAAGAATTATTAAGTATAAATATATAGGTTAGCTATATATTATAGAAAGAGGTTAG